>VZTN01020668.1:4717-76648 GCA_013400515.1 Erpornis zantholeuca
GCTACCTGCTTTATTTTTCACCTTTGAATGCAGCTTCTGTGGTCTGCATGGCAGTACTGGGGCTACCTTGTGGTATATGCAGTAGCATCCTTGCTGTTTGAGGGAGTTTTGGGGAGCAAATTGTGCATTTTACAGAGAGTAACCTCTGGGGGAACCAGTTTCCAACAATTCACTGTCCATAAAGTAAAATGCTTCTCAGGGTTCTGGTCTGGTCTAGCCTATGACTACCTAAGTGCTCATCCAGTAATGATCTGACTTCAGATAAATCAGTAACATTGGTATTGTTGCAGAACAGAAGAGTATTAAAGGTCTTTCTGTTTAAAGTTTTTTCTCCTATTCTCCTTAATTTCCTTGCAGCACAAAACGTTTAATTGTTGATGTAATCCGCTTCCAGCCAGGGGAGACACTGACTGAAATTCTGGAAACTTCAGCTACCTCAGAGCAAGTATGATGTTGTTTATCTGTGCTGGGTTTAGACTAGGAAATCATCACTTATCTAGATATATGTGGGAGTCTCCATTTATGTATTGCAGTGAAGCTGTCTCCACTGATGATGGAGCAGGGTGCAGTGATAATCAGGAGGGTGTACAGTGGAATTAAACTGTATGTGTGGATATTATTCCTGCAGTAGTTGCTAGAAACTGCTTATATATAGAAGACCATTTTAGATGGTAGATAAGCTTCTGCTGGTTCATCAAAATGTGTTCACTCGAGTCAGTATGGGAATTGCCAAGGAAAACTCTTTATCCTGTGTTATGCCAGAGATCAGGCAACCTGGTTTTGCTTCTTTTTGTCACCTTAAAATTGATCTGCTTATGAACTTGCAGGTTTTTTGTTTTCTTTTTCTAGGAAGCAGAGCATCATAGAGCTATGCAGAAAAGGGCCATTCGTGATGCTAAAACTCCTGATAAGATGAAAAAATCAGTCTCTGTTAAGGAAGATGGCAACTTGAATCTCCAAGAAAAAAAAGAAAAAATTAAGGCAGGCCTGAAGAAGCTGACAGAACTGGGGACAGTGGATGCCAAAAATAAATACCAGGAACTAATCAATGACATTGCAAAGGTATAACATTTGGTGGTTTCCCAGTACTCAGAGTGGAGTTTTCCCACAGTTTGCAGCTTTGTGAAACTGACATGAGTTGTCAGAAGGAGAGTAAGGTTTTTAGTAGCTAATTTATAGACAAAAATCATACCTTTTGTTGCAGCATTTCCACCTCTTGGCATGTGGGAAGTCCTTTATTTTTATACAACATTTCTATTCTCTCAAATGACTGCGTTGCCAAGTTCTTAGGTACTTTAGGAAAAAACTTAATAGCTTGGATGGGAACTCCTGGTGTGTGATGTGTTTTTCTGCTCCATTTCACTAATTTAAGTAGTGCCTCCATAAGCTTGTTGACATAAGGAAGTTTTGCCCATAACTTTAAGACACCCTAACTGCTATTTTTTTTAAATGTGCCTGTTAAAGAATACCTCAAGGATAAGGGGGGTGGCTGTGAAAGACTTACAAAAGAGATCCAGTACCATTGTACATTGATACAGTGACAGTGTATTTTATATCACAGTGTTTACTGAAAAACTGTTTGGGAAATGTTACATAAGTAAACCAGCTAAATAACTGCCTTTAGGATCTCATAAGAATTAATTGTACTGCAGGTAATATGTGTCACAAATTAAAGTAGCAATCAATTAATGTAGTGGGGGTTTGTTGAGGTATTAAGGGAAATGATGCTTAAGGGTTGACTGACAAAGAAAAGTAATGAAGCCTGTATGCTGCCATGGTTATAGTGCTTGATTTGTAAGATTCTTTCCCTACCCAGTGGTGGCAAAATTGCTGCTTTTGTATCATGTGCTGTCAGTGCCCACTCTAGTCTTTGCATCTAGGACAGAATTGAAGTTTGAGAAAGCCACAAAAGGTGCAAGTGTACTGCTGTGTAGAGTTGGTTAGTTCCACAAAAAGTCATTGCAGAGAAAAAGCTGTGGCACTTAAACTGGGACAAGTGCAACTGAGTGCTCAAGCCTGTAGCATGAAGCAAGACTAAGCAAAATCAGATGGTGTGTTTCAAGTACTCAGTGGCTCTGGGACTGAGCACCTGGAGAGCTCAATTGACTGTTAAGTCTCTGCCTGTCTTTCTTGTGGTGTAGGATATCAGAAATCAGCGTAGATACCGTCAGAGAAGAAAGGCGGAGCTAGTGAAGCTGCAGCAGACATTCAGTGCCTTGAACTCCAAAGCTACTTTTTATGGAGAACAAGTAGATTATTACAAAAGTTACATAAAGACCTGCTTGGATAACTTGGCCAGCAAGGGCAAGTAAGTATCTTGGAACCATAGAATGGTTTGGCTTTGAGGGGACCTTTAAAGACCATCTAGTTCCAACTGCCCTACCATGGGCAGGGACACCTCCCACTAGACCAGGTTGCTCCAAGCCCTATCCAGACTGGGTTTGAACAATTCTGGGATGGGGCAGCCACAGCTTGCCAGGGGAACTTGTTCTGGGGCCTCACCAGGGAAGCTGTTGACTGCAGTTCTTTGAGTGCAACCATCTGGTTGAGTCCTTATCTATCAAGTGGTCTGTCTATCAAATCCATGTCTCTTCAGTTTAGCCACAAGGATGTTGTGTGGAATGTTGTTGAATGCTTTTCACAAGTACAGGTAGATGATGTCAGATGCTTTTCCCTCATCCAAAAATACTGTATTAACCTTTTGTAGCAGGTCACCAAATTGGCCCAGCATGTGAATGAAGGTATATTGGCTGTCACCAATTACCTCCTTGTTTTCTATGTATCTTAGCATAGTTTCCCAGAGGATCTTGCCAGTCTTGGAGGTGAAACAATCTGCATCTTCCTTATTTTTCTTTTTTTTAGTTGGTAGGAGCTTCACTGAACTGCCACATTTTCTCAAATATGATGGATAGTGGCTTAGCCACTTCTTCCACCAGTTCCTTGAGGACCCACAGACACATCTCATCAGGGTCATGGACTTGCACACCTTCAGGTTGCTCAGATGGTCTCGAGCCTGATGACCTACAGTGGGTGGTTCCATGGCCCTAGAAGTGCTTCTTACAAGAAAGCATGTGTTGTTAAGAAGAATTGTAGTGCCATTTGCCCAAAGCTTCTCGTCCAAGCTCGTTCTTACAGTCATAGTTTTAGCAAAAGGGTCTCAGCGGCAGTAGGAAAATACAGGGAGACATCCTTGCCATGAATGGGGTCAAAAAGACAAACTTGAAAGACTTTTTGGTCCCTTTAGGAGAAGGAAGTGCAGAGTCTAGTGCTATGGAGCTTGTTGCCCACATATGCACTTGCTGCTCAGTCAGTCTGTCCTGTCACCCTTCTTAGGAACAGAGAATGAAAATAACATAAATAACATAGTTACCTGCAAGGAAACCCTTGATCACAAGTTGTTCCCTTTTTTATGCCAAATCAAGCTCTTAGAGTGCTAGACAATTCAGACTTTCTGGAAAAAAAAAAATTGTTGTCTTCTCCAGTGAAGTGTGAGAATCTGATCTGGGCTACAAGGGCTTTGTAGGTAAACTCACTAGTAGAAGTACATAATTATGTATCATTAGTCATAGTTCATTAGCTATGCTGATTCTATCCCCTCTGCCAAATAAGATTGAATATTTACTGCTCAAAATGCCTTTACTTGTTTGAGTGACCACCTAATCTGTTTGGTTTGTCTTTTTTCCCCAGAGTCTCCAAGAAACCTCGAGAGATGAAAGGCAAAAACAGTAAAAAGATTTCTCTGAAATACACAGCAGCTCGACTTCATGAGAAGGGAGTGCTTTTGGAGATTGAGGACCTGCAAAGTAACCAGTGAGTATCTTTTCAAAACTCTTTAGAGCTAAATAACCTTTTTGGAGGAAAAGGAAAGTAGGTGTGCTGAATTCCTGTCTTTTTCTTAGAACTAGTCTAGGTGCTGATAGTTGAGGACCAGAAATTCTGAGATCTAATTGAGATTAGAATATAATTTGAGATTATATCACATTGTCTTGCAATTTTGTTCTTGGAATTTTAGTGTTGTTGGTAGACTTAGCTATTAAAGCTGAAAAAATTGTTTAGATGGCCTAGGCTGGCATCCCTAGGGCCAAGAAGCCTTGCATGGTGATCACTCTTCAATTCTCTTTTTCTGGCTGAAGCAAAGCAATTCTTTGATTCAGAAGTGTAATGTGATTTAAACATGATATCTTCTTTCCCCCAAACCCTTCTCTGCCACCCCTACAGTTATGGAAGGGTACCTCCTTGGGTGAATTGTTATTATAGTTAATAGCTTTCGTTGCTGAAAAATCACCTTAATGCTAGCTTGAGTTTCTCCAGCTGTAGTCTGCTAGCCTTGAGAAGCTGGCATATCTTGTGTGGAATATAAAGGAGCTGCCTATTACTAGAATACTTGGTGCACTAAATGAGGCATGAATGTGCATCACTAAAGTAGGCTGTTTAGATTGTACAAGCTAAATGAAATTACCCTGTTTCCTGCTGTGCTTGTGTGAAGATGTGGTCTACCAGCCATAGAATCTGTTAGGCTTCCATTCATTGTTATATTGAGTCTGGTTGGTTTTTACAGGCTCATGGGGATAATAGAATAAAGAGTTAAGAACAGAATTCTCAGAAATTTATCTTCACGTTTCATCTCATATATTCCCTCCCTGTGATTTTTTGTTGCTCAAATTTCATAGGTTTAAAAATGTGATTTTTGAAATCAGTCCAACAGAAGAAGTAGGAGATTTTGAGGTTAAAGCAAAATTCATGGGGGTACAGATGGAAACCTTTATGTTGCATTATCAGGTAAGAACTGTCTTGTTTAATAGTGTCATGTAAGTTCCTCTTGCCAGACTCTTCATCATAATAGCAATGATATATTTTTTGCCTAAACAGTCTGAAAAATGCTCTCAAAAACAACCCATTTGTTGCAGGCAAAACAGATGCAACATGTACAGGGGCTCCAAACTGCTTTTTGTTTCTTCACTAATGAAAGCCTGATGTCAGACACTAAATGTTACAGCAACTTTATGGCTACTGTGCAAATGAAAAGGCTGGAGATGGCTAGATCTGAGATTTGGCTTTCTTAGAATGGTCTTCTATTTCTGCTCTCTTTTGTAATTTTTTTTAAAAAAAACACTGCTTGAAATAATTAAGATCTTAAATGTCTTAGAATGACTATTTTTTACACAGTAAGAATGAGTCTCTTGCTTTTCTAGCTTATGCTGTGTACTTTTTCATTGATATTCCTTAAGATCCTACTGTTCTATAGTGTCTTTTATATTCTCTGCAAGCTTTTGAGGATTCCTCACTCATTAAAATATTCTCTTTGCCAGGATCTCTTGCAGTTGCAGTATGAAGGTGTTGCTGTCATGAAGTTGTTCGACAGAGCAAAAGTCAACGTCAATCTTCTGATCTTTCTTCTGAATAAGAAATTTTATGGGAAGTAACCAACCTCTGCCAGCAAGTCTGTGAAAGGGGAGATGGGTAGAAACCTGCACATGCGTTTTAATAATGTAGTGATGTACCAGTATATTCCCACCCTGTGCTAATTGTATCAAATGTATCATGAGGGAGGACTGAGAACCTCTTGGGAATTGACAGCCCTGATTGTGTCTGCAGGGGGTTTGTTTATTTTTTATTTATAATCTTCAACTTTGAAGATCCTCTTTAAAGCGGTTATTTTAGAATGTATTTTTACATGGGTTTGGGAATTAAACTAATATTAGAGTATTCTTAGGCCATCTGAATGCTTAATTTGCCTAATTGTGTGCTTTGTGAGGCTTGAATTCTTGTTGCCTGTGCAAAGAGAAAGTTGGTACTGTAATGGAGATCTGTTAGTCTCTTCCTGAGAGCTAAAAAAGGGTTGCAGGTTGTATTT
This sequence comes from Erpornis zantholeuca, assembly GCA_013400515.1. Taxonomy (NCBI): domain Eukaryota; kingdom Metazoa; phylum Chordata; class Aves; order Passeriformes; family Timaliidae; genus Erpornis; species Erpornis zantholeuca. The sequence goes on from VZTN01020668.1 coordinate 10,572, forward strand.
GGACTCCAGTTATTCTCAAGCAGTAATGACCAATATAAAACATGCTCAATTTACCCATTGGTTTGCAAGCTTGCAGTGGTAGAGGTCACAGAGATTAGAACTACTGTGGTCAGGGTAATCAGTAAGCATCATTCAGTAACTGTTTAGTTACTGAACTATTTGTGATTATGTACTACAGCCACAAATAACAGCTTTAGTGTCTCATTGTTCTTGGCTTGCTTCTGTTTATCGCACTGTAGTAATTTACAGGTGCCCTCTTAAATGGAGGGACCATGGAATGTATTTACTACTGCTTTTAGATTAAAAGATTTTCTGGAAGAGGAGGGAAGCTGAAAAAGATGTCTTGAGACACATTAACTTTTAATGTTGCTTGCAAAGCATTTGAAATGTAAAATTAACATTTTTTTCCAGTTTAGAGCAATGTTCTATATATCTGTGTCTGATGCAATAACTGTTAGGTTCTACTTACAGACTTGCCCAAGGAAGAAAACTATCTCAAATAGATTAGCTTTTAAAAAGTTAATTTTTTTTTCTATCTATACTCAAATTCCTGTTTCTTTTATTATTTCATGGGGGTTTCGTCTGGGCTTTTGCACAGTGGTGGTGGTGCTGGCTGTTCTGCTATATCCAATAAAAAGGCAGAGACTCTTTAAAACATATAATCTGGCCTTTAAATTCCTATTTCCCCGCTGTTTTCCCGGGCCGGGAGCGCGCGGTGGGGGCGGTGCGCGCGCTCAGCTCCCTGGCCGCCAGGGGGCGCCCCGCGGCGGGGCTCTGAGGGAGGCCCTGAGGGAGAGGACATTGATTTCAAATCTTCCCGATACCGTGATTTCAAACCTGTGAAATACCTGCGAAATACCTTTCCTGCTCCATTAAGTAGATCCAGTGCCAGTAAAGAAGAGTTCGAATCTTTTAGGGAACAATACAGATTTCGCTTCCCATTGGTGTTTCGGTTTTGGTCTCTCTAGAGCCCCTGTAAATGCCAGCAGTCATTTCTGTGCTTTCCCGGGCACCATTCCTCTAAATCCAGCTCTGTACCTAACTCTCTAAACTGCCCAGCCAAGTTTTCATTGCTTTCAGGTGGCAATCAGTGATCAACCTGCTAGAACAGAAACCATTTCATCCCTCCAGAACATAACAGTACTTCACACTGCGTGGAAATAAAGTGGAACATGGATCTTGCATGGGTGAACACAGTGGAACACAGAGTTTTTTAGGTGGGAAATACTTCCAGGTACATAAGCAATAAATGAATACATGGTTGGGAAAGTTCTGTTAAATTCAGTGGTAAGTTTGGTTTACTGTCTACTTCTTTTTATGACTACAAGTGCCAGCAATCTCCCCCTCTGCTCAGCCTGAATTGAGGTGCTGCAGTTTTTATCTTTCTTGTTTTGAGCCACTCCTCAGAGACACTGAATATGAAGTATCAAGTAGCACTTTTACTAAGGAAAACTTTTATTTCAACTGTGCAATCAATCAGTATTTAGACAGCAGTTTCATAAACATTTGGCATTTAAACTTCTATTACTTTTTGGCATGACTTGGGGTAGTATATAAACAACCCTGGAGGGGAAAAATGAACCAACACACTAGGTAACATTTACTAGAATGCTAGAAAAAGAAAAACAAATCCACATTATTAAACAAAATAGTTTTTAAAAGACATTAAAAAGTTACATTCAAATCAGGGCAAACATTAGCTTCCCTCATGCAATGGAATTCATGGAGCTGATCCCCTGAGACAAATATAAAATTAATACAATTCAGCTCCATCCTCCATTAGCCAGTCAGCCATTGCTGCCCTTAGAAGAAAATGGCACACGGAGTGAAAGGATCCAGAACACCACAATGTGAGATACACACCTGGCTCCTACACTGGCAAGTCATTCACAACTTTAAAAAAAAAAAAAAGAAGAAGCCAAACAATCAAAAAGCAACATTTGTGTAAGTCGGTTTTTCATATACAGTCAGTCTTCACTGAAAACACACCAGGCAGATGTAATGTGAGTATATGCAACCATGAAAAGCTGGAATTTTTTTTTATGGAGCCTTGTGGAATCGGAGGGCCCAACACAGCAAAGCCTTAAGCATGTTTTTACATCCCTTTTGAGTCAGTCAGGACCAGGCTCAGCATAAATCCAGAGGAATTCCAAAGAAATAAACTTACATTTAAGCCAAACTGAATTTGTGTTCTTTTCTCTGTTAATAAAAAGTGATTTGGGTTTGGACTTGTATTGAAGAATGGTGGTTTTTGAAACACATGTTCCAAAATACTACATAGTGTTGTTATAGAAAGGTGCTCAGTATTTCCTGCAGACAGGAATCCCTCTGTTTAGAGATTGCCTGCCATTAGCAGAGCTGCATTTGCAGCGACTGGTAAGTGTGTAACAATTGTTCAAGCTAATTTAGCAATTACTGAGTGTAATTCTGGCTCCAGGTCCTGCAGAACAGGCCTTGCTGTGGCAGCTGAAGGGCAGATCCTCTCTTACAAACACCATTACCATTGCAAGTTGGTTTTGAGGTTTCCTCTGTAAGTTTTGATGCTCTTCGAGTCACATCAATGGTAACATTTTTGCTTTCTTTTTAAAACACGAGGGTAGCACATACACTCATTACACCAGCCATGGCTCCTTAGTTCTTATTCCACTTAAACAAAATCAATTCACATAGTGTAACACTAAATTCCACATTTATGTTCATCTTCCAGAACATATTTAGTAAAATTCATAATTAAGAAATTATATTTTTTTCTCCAGGACCCAGTTTCTACAGACATAAACCTGGAAAACCTGAAACCAGTCTGCCTGCTCTGTTCTGGGCAAATGGAATGAATAAAGTGAAAAACTCATTCTGTTAGACAGGTATAAACTTTGAAAAAAAATTATCATCTGTAATATCACATTTATAATTACATGCATTGGCTTCAACGATATGAAGCATTTAAACTTTCAAATTTTGCACTGTTCCAATAATGAAGGATTGATTCTGCTGCTAAGCTCAATAGAGGCATTACCAATTTCTACAATTTTTCTGGATATTCCTTTGCTTACCTTGTTGGAGTTTTCCATCATAAGACAATTTTTCTCTCACAAAATCTTGTGATATATTAGTACTAGGCCATGAATTTTGAGGAGAGGATTTTTGTTCGGTAGAAATCATGACTGCGCCAAAGGGAAGCACATGACTGTAGACTGGGTTCTGGAGAAGTGTTTTATATTTGGTTAACATAAAAATAAAGAAAAAGACAGAATAATTAATGCCTAACTAAGCTTGCCTATATGCTAAGGTAACCTTAAATATCTTTGGTTTTCTTTATTTGCTGATAAGAAGTACCTTAATAAAACATTAAGTGATGAATCCAGTTCTGGATACACTGCTCTCTAATACACTGAGCATTTTCAACTCTTTGGCTATTGAACATCTATATAAGATTGGCAGATTTTATATGAAGTCTGTTTCTCTCAGATTATTCATAGGTTAAACTACAGAATGGGTCTTTGGAAGGAAGAGTTTAGGATTTATAGTATTTACCTGTAACAAGGATCATAAAATTATATTCCATTACCAGTACTTACAGCAAACAAGTCTTTGGAGAAGCAGTTACCATCTGCATATCAGCTCTTTCTGAATGCAACTAACACAGGAGGCTACTCTGAAAGATGAAGTGTGAAACTTCATGCTACAGTTACACATTCTTACTATAGTTTTGATTAATTCACACTTTACCTAACTAAAAACAGTACTCTGCTGTACACTACACATTCTGCCTGACAAGACCAAAAATAAATCTTTGGTGAAAAGGTTTTCTTTTTCTTCAGCAAGTAGATAAAAAACTGTTAAAAAATATTTTTCTTAATACTGTACTGTTCATCAACTACATGCTGGAGAAAAAAAAATACACTTGAAAATCTTTGGAGATATCTGCTGGCATTATAACTTTCTTTAAAGGCTCTTGAAACAACAAGGTAATTAAAATTGTTGAAGCATACAACTCACCTATGCAATTGGCTACTACAGTCAAGAAGCCCTATTGGTTTTTGTTAGTAACTACTTATACAATAAAATGTATTCAGCTCTTCAAACCTATAGCTTTTAAACTAGTTCAATTCCTTTTGGATGATATGTGGCTTCCTTTTCTACAGAAAAGTCTTTGGTACAAGATCATTCTTCAAGCATTTGAATCAACACTGTTAGGGGAGAGGTGAATGTGTACTGTGTGCTTCAGGACTGGCAACAGTTCCAAGGGAAAGAACTCCAGGAACCAGAGCCTGATTCCTCAGCACAACCCACCCACAAGAGTAGGGCTTACCCACAACTTCTGACCAACCACTGATACTGAGGAGCAACACAGGAGTCTGCCTGGCACACCTGCAGGTGACATCTCAGCCCCAGTAAAGTCAGTGGGAGTTCTGACAGACTTAAATAGAGCCAGGAATTCCTATGGTTGATTTCTCACAACATTACATTTTAAACTATTTCTTTAAGTAAAAACATATGCCTAATTTTTTTTTCCTTTTCATTCTTTCTTTCTTTTTAAGTAGAACAGGGAAAGAGAAGGAGTGAGAAGAGGACTGGATATAGATACAGGCAAGTTCATAACATTGGATGATTCCAACCTCCTCCCTGTCTCTTGCTCTCTCCTATTAAAAAACAAAACGATACCCTGTCAGTTTGCTCCACGTTTCTGTGAGGCATCTTAAAAGTAACAATTGTTCCCTGAGTACAGGAAAAAACAACAACAACAAAATCCAAAAAACCACTAGAATAATTTTCAAAGGAGGTAGTATAAAACAGGAATTGCATGGTTTCGAGGCAGTAGCAGTACTCACCTCTTTCAACAGACTCTTCAACTAAAGCTCTGGCTTTTTTATTTCTCATCCCTAATCAGAGTTTTAGATTGGCATATAGGTAAAGTCACTCCCTGAGCTAAAATTCCTGGCTAATAGCACCCTAGGTGAAGGCAAGGAGCAGGTTTGCATCCTAACAACAGTTCTGAGACATGCTACAATGCTAGCACTGCTTATCAGCACTCAAAGATGGGTAAAAATGAACTATAAACTCATGTTACAGTTTACTTAAAACATCTAAGAAGCATTTAAGGCATCTTTCTGTACTCCAAAGGAACTTTATGAATACTAAAAAGGAATAAGGCAAATCAGTAATTTCATAATACATAAGGCAAGGCACCACTGCTAAGAAGTACTGTGATACTGGAATACTCATAACAATAAAAATATCATTATCTCTTCCATAGCTCTCAAGCAAAGCCAAGCTGTTTGAAAATGCTGAGTACTTCTTAATTTTGCTATGATTTTTAGCCTTAACTGTGAATACAGGGCAATATTTGTCAAACTGTGGGAAATCCACCATGTCCCAAAGCCCCAAGGATATAGCATACATGCTGCCAGCAGCTGCTGGCCCAGGTTTCTGGGGGAAAGGCACTGTCCTAGGCTTACTGAGGGTCTAAGAAATTAAGAGGTACAAATGATTTCATGTGGCTGTATATGTGGAAGTTCCAGTTCTCCCAGTTTTTAACATACCCCGGTCAACCACATTAAATCATAACATTTTATACTCTGAGGTTTCCTTCTTTTTAAAGACAGAGCTTCAGCTAAACAATCTTGTCCACCAACCTATACAACTCCCTGACCACTGACCACATACACATGCACACACACACACACACTCTCTCTCTCTTTACACACAAATGGGGGGGAGGGAGAAATGAAAATAAAATTATCCAAAATAAAACAACACTACTAGGAAGTATCATCAGTTCCATAGCTGAGACCTACTAGAACACAAATGAGGTAAAGCAGTCGTCATTCAGAGTTCACCTCTCGGCAAACTGAGGTAGATAGTCAGCAAAAGGGCCAACAGCCTTCCCTTTGCTCCAGTGACATATTTTTAACTTTAGTCAGAAATCTTCACTCCTTTCACATTTTTTGACCACTGAACATTCAAAACGAGCGAGCTTTAAAAAAAACAAACCAAAATATAGGAAAAAACCCCAACATTCAACAGAACTGTGGATCACCTGCTAGGTTACGCAGGCTTTCCGCAATCAAACTTTGGCTCCCTGTTCATTGTCCTTCGAACAGACACACACAGAAGGTCCAGCGTGGCCCCGGGGGTCAGTTGGGCACCACCGGGTGGGTCTGCAGAGGGGAGGTGGGAGCGTGGGCAGCAGCAAACAGCAGCGGGGCCTCAGCGCAGCCGCTCGTGGCCAGGCTCCCCACGTCTGTCCCCGAGTCACTGCTGGCCAAAGGGCTGCTGCCCGGAGGGGTGCCACTGGGCACGGAGGAGAGGTGGATCTCGTCGTTGGACTCGTGAGAAAACCTTCCGGAGTCGCCAGTCTCGTGGCTCCCTTCACTGTTGGCCGAATGCTCCGTGTCGGCCACCATGCTGAAGGGCACCTGGAAGTTGGACTGCTGGCCGGGGGAGCCATCCTGGCTGAGCATCACCGTGGGGCCTGGCTGGTACAGACACACCGCCTGCACAAACCTCCTCTGGGGCTGTGGAAATGCACAGAGAAAAGAGCCTCTGCAAAACTGAGCCGTAATTTGAATTTTTACTGCATTTCCTGTCTATTATTCCACCCAAATGCTTCTCTCAGGGCTTTCCTACAGGAGTTTAAAAATAATCAATCTCAAGTCTTGCTCATACTTTTCTCTTCCACAGTAGATGAAATAATCCTTCTAGATAAGCATGGCTAATCAAAAATTATTTCACTGGAGAGACCTGAAGAGTATTTTAAAAACACATTTGATAGAGCTCCCTCCCATGCCCTCATGCATATTCTTTAAGCATTACTCCTTGGGCAACAGCAAATATTTTTCATATAGAGGCATAAGAAATACACAGCTGCTTGTGGAAATATTTTTCAATATGAATTTATGACATGGTTATCAGGACTTTCTAATTCTTAAATACACATGAGCACAATACCAGTTAAAATGCAATAAAGAATAGTTGTAGGTTCCATAGGTGTGAATTTGCATAATAATGTTCCAGGTTTGGTTTAACACTTCAGTTTTAAACTGTTCTTTTTCTCAGCCAAATAGCAACTGTGTCCAGACCCACAATTCCAGAAGCCAGACAGTTCTATTCAAGTTCTTAATTTTCTCAGTACTTTGGGTATATAATTTAGTTTCCTTCTTTTGTTTCTCTTCAGCCACCAAGAATTTTAGCTTCCAGGGTAGGAGAGGATTCTTTCTATTTCAATATTATTTTCATTTATAAATAAATATTTAATTTGTATTTACATTTATACAGAGTCTCTGCAGAAGTAGTCCATCTGATGCAAAATACACAGAAATCCTTCTGCTCACAGACACAAAGGCAAGTAAGTAATCAGTTAAATGTAGAGTTGCAGTGCCTGCCAACTGTAAAGAGTGACAGTGTCCCAACCACCTCTATCAGAAATGAAATTTCCGTAAGACTTTACTATGGTGAGATAGAACACCATCAACCTTACACAACTGAAACTCTCCAATTAATACTAAGACCACTAAATATGTTTTTCCATAAGTAGAAAACTACTTATGTTTCTTTGCAAAGAGGCTATTACAGTAAAGATCATGCATCTCTGGTCATTAGAGCAATTACCTCCTCAGTCTTCACCTTCTTAGCATCTTGGAAGAACAGCCACCTTTTCTTGCCATTAGTCTTTGTGACAGGCCCATAGCTGTTAATAATCAGATCAGATCCTCCCTACAACAGAGGAAGATGCAGACATTTATTTTAATAAATTTCTAAGACACTGGAAAATATTTTTCTATTCCTACCTATTGGTTCCATACTGAAAATGAAGACAAGGGAAGCCTCAGTGGTGAATCACATTTTTGTGGTCTGGTACCTATCTGCACAAGTCAAGAACAGACCCACTAAATCTGTCAAGATTTCTGTCCAGACCCAAAGCTCCAATACTGCAGACACACAGAAAATATTCCAGCTACTGCTCTTGCTCTAGTACTTGGAATGTGGCCATTCATAGGCAATGTCTGTGCCTCTACTGGGTTCATTTCCATTTCCCAGCTCTCTCACACATCCTCAGGGAGCAGCTGCACGCAAGTTTGCAGTGTGAACAGAACAAGCCTTAACTCATTATGTCTGCATGTGAAAGGAAGGCCACCGTGGTGTTGTCACACTGCACTACTGGGCTGAAGGTTCTACTCATCCACTGGTACATCCTGCCATCTAGGCTAATTTATAATTTGGCCAAGTATGGCTTTATAAACTGCAACATTGTCTTACCAGTAAATATGCAGAAAAATAATACTTTTCTTAACACCTGCTTAGTGCCACAGTTGACTAGACTGTGCACAGGCACTTACTGAGCTTGGTGCTGACAGGGACTCACAATTATCTCCTTGGACCAGCAGAAGCCACAGAGCAGCCCCCAATTTACAGAGCCTTTATCCTTTGATGCTGTGCCAGAGCCAAACTGCAATGTGCAGAGCACAGTCGAAGACAAATGTACTGAACCAGATCTCCAGCTGAACTTTTAGATAAATCTTGAAAATTTTAGCCTGGATTGCCAAGGTTGTGCTTGTCACATTAAAAACAAAATCAAACTCCTGGAGGTTTGCAGTATACATATTTTACTTTTATAAGGACTCTGATGTTATGGCAATGAATTCTAAAGAAAGATTTCTGATCTGGGAGTTAGTAAAACTCACAGTACCTTAGCATCGATGAAGCTGTTTCCCACGATCATTGGCAATAAGGATTCTTCATTCTCTGCAATTCCTTCAATATTCTTCTCCACCTCATTAGGACTGGCTAATGAGATGCTGGTATGTGACAGCTGGTCAGTGCTTTGCTGCACAGGCTTAGGAGCAGATGCTTTCCTACACAATGTTAAGTAGGAATAAAATCGACCCACAGGAATACATTACAAAAAAAATCAAGGATAAACTTCAAAGCTATTATTAATCAAGTAATCCTGGTATATTCTTGGCATTTACACTTTGTTATATGATACTCCTAACTCACATGGAATTTAAATGTTATTGCTTGTGATAAAAATAACATCTGCTTCCAGTTAATCATACACAGTAGGCTACAAGCTTATGCGCAGACAGGAATTGTCATGATTAGTAATGTTACTTGGAGGAAGTAGCCACTAATGACATTAAGACCTTTCTTCCATGCCACACAGAGACTGTCCCCCAGTCCATATTTTTTCCTGCATGTATGCTAAAAACCCCTTGTTACTGAAAAATGGTTTCAGAGTTTTTTAATTTATTTTTTCAAGTGACTTATATTTGTTCTTATCCCAAAGTTTTGGGCAGAGTCACTGGGCCAGTTCATACCCTCTAGCAGCTGATGACAGACAGATGGTGGCTTGCACCACTGCAAAGAAACTGCATCATGGATCTGCTTTAAAATCTGCATTATGGAACTCCCTTCTGTCAGAGCTCCTCTTGTCCAGCAGCACTCCGGGGGTTAAAGCCTTGCAAGCCAGGTGTGGGCAGGCTGGAGGGTTAAGCAGGAAGAGCAGATGATGTAGAGCAGCATGCTTATCTGACTCAAAATGGGGGTTCAGCCAGAAACATGCCCCATACTTAGGTGTCAAAGTACCACCACTGACTCACTCTGTGGGTTCTTCCTCCTTTTCATTGGACAAGGGGCTCAGGTAGAGTAGGAAGAACCAACAAAGTGCTTTGTTTCCAGTGCTAGCAGAAACAGGTGAAGAGACAGAGAACTTAGCACTCTTGGAGGAGAAGGCATGTCCCAAGAATGAGTGCATTGAGAAAGAGCTCAGCCTTCGAGAACAAAAACATACCTGGTTTTACTGCGATAAATTAAGATCAGGATGCAGATAAGGATGCAGGTCAAAGCTATGCAAACCCCAACAACAATGCCAGTCATTGATTTTTGGTCCAGATGGTAATAGTCAGAATAAGCTGTATCAAAAAGGAACATAGAAAGGCTCAGTAAATAAGAAGAGTTAACCCCTGCTCCCTGTCAGGAAATTAATAGGGTTACAGTTACAACCACAGAGACAAATGCTTTCTTCTAATGAGATTTCCAGAGCTTCTCTGTCATACATTTTTATGCTTTTGAAAATAAAACTTGTAGACCAGAGGAGTGTCAGGCCAGTGCAGTCCTGGTGTGGGAGGGGAGAAAGGGACTGCTTCCCAGGACAGACCCAGTGCTGCTGGCATCTCAAGCCAGATAAAGGACTTAAAGGAAATGCCTTAGAAGAGTGGCTGCAAAGTTACTGATGCAAAATTCAAACCAGTTATATATTCTCATTTGAAAGGAAAACTTTCAATTTCTGAGCAGGAGAATTAGATCAGTTCTGAGCTGAACTGAGATAAAAATTCCAAAATTGTTTCATTTAGAAGAAGAAAATGTACACTCTTAGGACTGCCTCACATAAAACAGAATGGTTTACCCAGAGACTGGTTACAGCTAAAACAAACATAGATCTTTTCTTCCCAATACTTGTGACAGAGTAATCAAAAGATTGCTACTGACTTGTGGAATCTCCAGAATCCAAGCGTTTAGGTCTCTGGTTAGACTCTGATGTCTCCTTTGGCAGGACAGCAAATTCCACTGCATTTGAGAAGGGTCCTTCTCCCACTTCATTGGAGGCTGCTATTTTAACCAAGTAGATGTTTCCTGCTACAAGGTTTTCCAGCAAAGCCATGGTCATTGCTCCTGTGAAAAGATATGACAGACAGTTTCAGTTAGACAAAATTTTGGGAGTAGACTAGGATTTAGATATTGGGACCTAAGATTAAGAATATAAATAGGATTCACTAGCATTGTCCTCAGACAGAAAAAACTCCTATCAAAATCAATGAGAGTTTTGCCTGCCAGGGACTGGAACTACTGCTTAGAATTCCAATGAATTTCTAAAATGCTACCATAGAAATACATTGCTTGTATTTCCCTAAATTGTGGCAGTTACAGCACTAAATCTATCTCTTATTCTCTTTCACATATTCCCTTCACTATATCAGACTTAAGTCAAAATTTTAACTTTTTAAATCAGTTAGAGAAGTCAAAATTTATAGTATCATAGGAGCTTATAAAATATAACATTGTTTTGTTGACAGAAAAGATTATACATTTGGCAAAAAGGAAACTACTTCAAAAGCTATTTCAGTTCTTCCATAAAGAAGAAAACCCATCAGCTGAAAGCATTTGAAGTAAAATGTGAGGTATCTGTAACCAAAGGAGCTGTAATATTTAGCACCAGCAAGGGTGAAAGGTCACATTTCAGTATCACAGGCTCCTTCCCACCAGCTCCTTTGCAATCTGCTCCATTGCTAAAGCAAGTGAGCACTTTATACTGATTTATTGCACACCAAGTGTGCAAGGGCTGTAACTTCTGATCCACTTGAAGAGAACTAGGAAGAAGGGGGAGGTGGCTGAGAAATAACTTACATCATGAATCAGCAGCAAAATGCAGTTATATTTTCTGGTTTTGCCAGGCCTAACACAAGCTCATTCAAATTATGAGGTGGATTGGAGAAAATTTCCTGCATAAATGAAAGCCCATGCAAGGACTTTTATAGGTTGCAGGGTTGGTTTGTGGTGAGTCTTTTGTTTGGTTTGGTGTCTTTTTAAATAATTTTTTTTTTTATTTGAGGGGATTTCTCTGGAGGTATGAGAATGGAATAGGGTCAAGATTTGTGAAATCTTCTGCAGAGCAAGTTTAGCATGAAGACAAAACAATGCTGTTTTTTGAATGGGGTTAACTAATCTAATCAGAATAAACTCATTTACAAAACCAAACCCTGCTTCTACCTCAAATTACCCGTGAAAGGATTGTCACAGAACTGATCACAGTATTTGTCCAATTTTATCTCTACATATTAATATCCTTTCACAGACTTTTTCACCTATACTTTAACTAAGAGCATAACAGGTTGTCTTAGTGTGTCAAGATGCCTGAATTCCACACCATGCCTCAAACCCTAATATATCTGTCAAAATACAAAATTTGTGGCTCTAACATTGACGAACACAGTAATACACTCAGATTTATAGCTCTCCATTTGCTCATTCCCTCCAACACTTTCAGTATGGGAACACATGAAGATGTTTACTGTTACTGCCACCCCATTATCCAAAATCTCTGGTGAAATACTATCAGAGATGCTGTTCAGTTTCACAGGCATGACTGAGCTGAAGGATGTATCTGAAAGCAATTCAGCCACTTTGCTGCATGCAGCAAATACAGTGTATCATCACCAGAATGACAAGACTTAGTCTTCAAATATAAGCTCTCCATTAATTTAAATCTTCTGGGTTTTTTATTGAGTAAAAATTAATAGTAAATTTGTCCTTTAATATGACAACTTTATATCACTGTTTCTTCCAAGAGTTTAGTTGGACAGCTTTATTTAAATTACTGTTTCATTGAACAATTTTAATTCCATGGCCTCAATCTTCCCCTGTAGTTAGACCTGACTGGTATTTCAGACAAAAGTTATTTTTCACAGATTTAGTTTAATAGTAATTTTCCTTTTACTCTTCACAGCTGCCCATTCTATTTGAGGCCAGCCTGACAAACACCATTGTGCTGCAGCAGACAAAGTGGCACTGCCACTTTTCAGAAGGGCTGCTGGTCCTTCATCCTCTCTTCAGGAGCAGCACAAAGAGCAGCACAGCTCTGAACTAGAACAGCTCACTCCCCATGATTGTGAAATGAACTATCCTCTGTGAGACCATATCCCTTAAGTTTTTGGAATTATCTCCACAGAAAATTTACAGCCTCAGTCTCTGCAGACAACTAAGTTTTCAGCCAGGTAACAACAAAGAACAACAAAACTGTAACTCTTCAAGGGAAATCCCCTTAAATAGGCAACTTAAGCACATTACTTTACTCTCTAACACTGAGCTTTCCTCTCTGGTTTAAGACATTTTTAGAACATTATCTATCCTGAACTGCCTCTGTCTATTTTGAGTATCAGTGGAACAGTAAATGCCTTTTTCTTTTTTTCTGGCTACTGTAGAAATCTGTTCTTGATTCAGCTCTTTCAAATCCTAGTATTATTCAGAAAACTGCCTACAAAAATTTATACTATCTCTACATTTAATCACAGAGATGAGACTGCAGTTCAGCATATCCGAGGTACTGTTAGATTAGCTGGGGCTCAGCAGTAGAATAGAGCCAGAGAGTTAAATTGAATTTGCAGAGAGATTTACTGGGAGTAGGAGAAAGTTCATCAAGCAAACTGAGCTAAAAGGATTGGCAGTGATGGACAGAAACACATAAACCCACACAGCCACAGTTAAACATTTATTTCTGCAGAGAAAGGCATCTCAGAGACTTCAGATTTGAAAGTGCATTTACAAAATGAAACCATTATAATCATGGTTACAATGGAACTAAGATGGATGTAATTGGATTTACAAGACATTTTGGTTTACAGGCACACACTGAGCTCCAAAGCAACACAGAGAGCTCCTTCTTCCCTCACCTTCTGAATATGAACTTTTTTTTAATACATCTTCCCATGGCAATAATTCTAAACTAATTAGAACTTTCATATGAATACTAATATGAATTTATTTCTTAATGTAGTCCAAGGTTGCTGAAAGTAACAAAGCATCTTATAAGTAGCATCACTGTTTGTCCAGTTCATGGGTTTATGATTTTAGCTTACCTTCTCTGTGCAACACTTGCCATTCCCCAGCAATCCAAGACTTCCTGGATGCATAGAGGATAGTGTAACGAGTAACAACTGTTTCAGGACCATCAGGTGGCTTCCAGGAAACCAAAGCAGTATTATCCTCTATCAAAGTCACCTTCACTCCTACTGGAGGGCCAGATGGTGCTGTGAGAACAGTAACACAATGCTATTAGGCTAACCCAATTTACGTGCAATTAAATTGCTCAGAAAGAAACTGATGTGCAGACCTGATGGCTACTGCTACATCCCAGAAACCACATTGAAACAAACACATACTGCTCCTCAGAGACACTGTCCTGTTAACTCTGACATGGCCAATAGCTGTAAAAGCAAATTTCATGTTTTTCCTTCAGCTCCAAAAAGAAACAGTTACTGACAAACCCCCACTTCATTACCCTGTGAACAGGCACCTCCCAAATACTGCATTGGTGAGAACATGAAACTGCAGGTTTGGATTTTCCCCTACCAAGCTGACAGTAAAGTAAACCAGCTGCTAAGGCAGTAGATGTGTGATATTCTTACAGTTTCCAAATCTTCTGGGGTTTAAAATATGTTTTCATAATGCCTATGAATCAGCAATGCCCCTTCAATACATATTTCAAAGGTTTTTTTCAAATTATTGCTATTCAGTGGCTGCTAATAGTGAAAGCATCACACTTTCATATAAAAATCAGTGCTGATTTAGGGTGGATTTTGAAAAAGAATTTCACAGTTCCAAAACAAGAATTTCCCTGGTGGCATTTTTCTACCTCTCACCAAGAAGAACACTATCTGTACCTCAAAGGAAAGGATTTCCCTCTCCTACACACAGCTTAAAATTAATAAGCAATTTTTCAGGTCATTTGATTTACAGGATGTTTCTTTGAGAACCAAAGGGTCCTCTCCCAGTTCCTTACCTTCTGGGAGGGTAGTGTGGTAGACTACAGGACTCCAGGGACTGGAGAGCTGGTCCACGTGCAGTCGAACTGCAAATTCATACATGGTTTTTGGCTCTAGACCTTGAACTAACATATGAGTCTCTGACCTGGACAGATGAAGGAATAAAATACATTAAACAGCAGCAGTTATCTTGAATGCCCCAAACTCAGATGATCAGATGTCTCAGTCACACCAGTAGATTCTCACTGTCAGTTCGACTCAGGACAAACCAGTTCAAGTCCAGATGTGGCACATCTGTGCTGCCTACCTGGAAATGTAAACATACCAGCCCTGGAGCTCTCAGGAGGATGTTATGTCTGCTGCCAGTTTACTTGAGCTCAAGTTTTTATAAAGCTTGTTCAAACAGCTGCTGCACAAGCAATATTATTGGCTGGCTCACCAGCAGGTATCTCAAACTCAGCTCTTTCCACACTTGTCCATAGGACACTGTGCTTCCAGCTGAGTAACAAACTGCAACCAGTGTCACAGCTGGCAAGGCACGTGGTACTGGCCCTTGCATCTGCTTCCCAGCTCACAGACACACAAAGGCTGTGTGGGCAACATCCCCTTCCACTTATGGCCTCCACACCTCATGGTCAGGGAATGAATATGAATGCTCCTTATTCATCTGGTAGTAATATTCAGTAATATATAATTGCAAAATCGATTATCTTAATTATAATATTGCAGTTTACTATTTGATCACAAAGTCAACTGTAGCTATTTCATTTTACTTTGATTCTGGGGGCAAAGGGAAATCTTTCATATATGTCAGGGTTAATTCTGGGCGTTAACACCCCAATCAAGATTAAATCTCAGTTTAAAATGGTCTTATTCTACAGATATTGCTTTATAAAATCTCATTTAGTATTTCCATCTTCTGTACTGCAGAGGCAGTCACCAATACCTGCGATAGCCTCATCCTATCACAAAAAGCAGCACTCATTGCTGTGCTCCACATTGCACACTAAGAAATGTACATGGTGATTATACTGTGTCTAATCGTTAAGCTGGGAGTTATACAGCAGCAGATGTGTTCTTGAAAGAGAAAACCAAGAATATTAAGATGGAAACTATCCCTTAAGACAGCATTTTTCTTATTTAGAGGCTTGAATAAACTGAGGTTTTGAGGGAGCTGCACACATGAATTCCCTCAACAGCCCCAAGGCCCCCAGCATGGAACAAAATATTCTGCTCCCACACCACCTGGGCAGAGGCTGAACAGCAACCCAAGGCACACTCCCCTCCCTGTTCAGCCATTCTGTGCCTCACGCATTGCTTCTCTGCAAAGCAAGCAGTCCTACTCAGCTTTCCCTGGCAGGATGCTACACACTCAGGAACATGGCATTCCCACAATGAAATAAATGCTCAAGCCCTCAAAAATTCTCATTTTCAGTCAAAAAATCAGACACTGGACTGAGTCCCATCTTTGCCCAGACAGGCTACCTATAAAATAGGTATACTCTTTTTTATAGTTGAAGAAGAGCTTAAATTCAACTTAGCTAAAAAGACATTAAGAAATCCCCAATGATACAACACAAGGATCACTGGCAGACAATTAAGCTGTTCTATGAATATAGCTTAAAAAACCCAAGAAACTGAACTAGCAGCCAATGGGCAAAATACACAGCCCTCTAAGGGAAAGAAAAGTTGTTGCTAGTAAAAGACAGTTAAAAGAAAGCGGGGAGAGTAGAAACTGAGTGGGATGGGAAGGATCTGGAACTGGCAAACCAAGAGCCCTCAGCAGTGCTGCACTCACGTTTGGAGGTAGAGAACCAAGGAAGCATTCTGCAGCCCCACGGGGTTGCAGCGCACGGTGTAGTTGATGAGCTGAGCAGAGGTGAAGGCAGGCTTTCCCCAGTGCAGGAAGATGGAGGATGAGGTGTTAGCTTTGGCATAGAGGTGGTGAGGAGGTGGTGGGGGTGGCACCATGCGATCACGGACAGCTGTTTGAAACAAAATGGGAATAGGAGTTATTTACTGCACTCTGTATGGATACTGCTTACATTGAGAGGTCTGAGCCCACAGTTTAGATTCAAATCTGCCCTTGCCCAGCACTACCTGGTATTCAGACCCTGGAATGTGGTAAAGCTATCCCTCCTAACCCAATGCATGTCACGTATTATTTCTGCAATCCCATTTGTTTATTCAAAAACTAAGTCAAAACTATTAGCAGAGACAAGAAAAAGAGATAAATCTCTCATAAGATACAGGATATATCATGTTAGATGAAGAAGAAAGCTCAATAAAGGAGGGAAATGTGCTTGGGCTATCTTGTTTCTTCAACTGTACTTCATGAACATAGGACACTGTCTCACTTGCAGGATGACTAGGGCAGAATTTGTCATTGATATGATCTTTTTGGTCTCTGTTTTACACTGAATTAATTGATTATTTATAGGTTAAAAACACAGAGCTGCTGGGACCTTGAAACAGCTCAGCTCTCAATAAATTCTTCATGCACCTACAACACTTACAAACACATCCTGGAGTACTGACTGTTTGGTCAGCCTGATAACCTTCTTCCATACTGTTATATGCAAGCAGCCTTACATGATACTTTCTTCTAGGATCTGCAGAAAAAGCAAAGGAATAATTAGGCTCAAGGAAAAAAAAAAAAAAAAGAAATAAATAAAAAGGATATTCAGACTTCTACAAGATAGTGAGACAAATTGATGCTCCTGCAAGTTTGTTTCAAAACTTTTTTGCTACAATCAGTAGCCCTGATGGATGGGCTGGATTCCTGGAAGCCTGTTTTCTCTCCAGCCCTGAATCTTTACCCAGAAACAGTCACTTATCTCCCAGGCTCACTTACAGCAACATAAAGCAAAGGTTTGTGACAGAATCAGTGGGAGAAGGACAATAGCACATTTTTATCTGCAATAAAGTCACACATTCACAGCTACAGAGCTAGATCTAATAGTACAATTCAGCATATTGGAAGTGTTTTCAGACCTTTAACAAAGATTTGCTAAAACAAACAGCAGGAGGTCCACAGAAACCAACATTTGTTTCTGGATGCACAAGCTCTAAGAGCAGTCAAAGCAATGGCAAGACAGGACCTTGCAAAGAAATGGGAAATTATTTGCTTGCAGGCTTCGAAGGAGAAAAAACAGGGGTTGTTAATAAGGCTTTGACCAGCAAATTCTGCCTCCATATATTTTCTCTAAAGCTGGTTCTGGCATGCCTGGAGGGTCACCATCCTCAGCTGGAAGGATCTCCCCATTCCCTTTCTCTGCCCATGCCTTCTCTGCCACATCACAGTTTGCTGCTTCTCTGCTCCATTGATGATATGCTGGCCTCGATCCAAGTGAAAAATTGCTCCAGAGAAATGAGTTAGGAAGGGACCTGGAGCTCTCTGTAAGTGGTGATGGTGTGGGGCACCCACAGGAGGCTGCAATGCAGGCACCAGGATTGCTGCTCTGCTTCCTGCAGCTACTCCCTTGCAACTGCATCTGCAGCCAACCCCTGGCACACAGCAGTGATTTGCAGCATTTGCTATCAATTCACATGAGCTAAACTTCACCTCAGTACTGATACAGGTACTGGGACATTCTCCTCTTCCATTGACATGAACCTATTTCTTTTAATTAAGATTTTCAGAAGGTTCAGATGTTCTATAACTGTGTTGATCTTGTCCAAGTCATTTTTCCTTGCCCTAAGATACCATAATACTATCCCTTCTCAAAATAAGCTCTTCACTTTCTCCTTTTAGCTGACATTTGATGTGGTTTCTGGTGAAATAAACAGGAATACAAATTCCTGACATTTCTTGACCAGGAATGGGACTGTTGTTTCCATCAGACTGTTGGCTCCCTCTGCAGTCACTGCACCAGCAGCACCATCTGAACAAAACAATTGGATGTTTCTGAAAAGGTGGAAAAGGAATTTCCAAATAATGCCCTTTATAAAATCTTTTCCTATTTATTTTGAAATAGACAAACTTTTTGTGCTGTAGGTACCCAGATCAGCTGTAAATGAGATATCACTAGGAAGAGTTAACATCTCCATGTATTCTATGTTTATTTTGGAAAGGTTATTTTACCAAAATCTAAATATAGATGCAAAAGCAAAAAGACTCCTGTATTTGGATTATTATATTTGAAGTATTTCTTTGGTGCATTTGTCCTTAATGGTAGAATAGACAAGAGGAGGCCATTCCTATTTTTTGAAGCATCACAAGCAGACAATGTAAATAACAAATATAGATTTTAAAAAATAAGGGGAAAGGCAATTTTTTAAAACTAGAGCAAAGTGCTCATTTGCTTTGAAGGTTTTTTTCACCATACAATAGCACTTTAACAACAGATGACATCAGTTGCTCCTAGGCAACAAATTACAAATCAGAAAAAAGGAGAAGGATACAAACACACAGAATAATCTTTAGCACGTGATAAAAGAAAATATGGAATTCTAATACTGAAAATTCAGAAAAATAGTAAGATGTTATATGCAAAAATTACAATCATTTTTTAAAAAATCGTAAAATAACCAAGGTGCATTTAAAAACCCAACCAAAAGGATAAATGATAAAAATCTTGCAGAAGTCCCAAGTGATTTGAATATACCAAAATCAAGTCACAGTGCCTTGCTAAGGAATATTACAGATGCATCTCAGAGAAGCAGAAGCAAACACCTTCCCAGGCCTCTTAACCTGTGGTAGGAACACACACTTCAGCATGCAACAGAACTATTCAAAAACAAAGCCAAAATTTAAAACAGAGGTCACCAACACATCTTTAACATCTCCCTAGGACTATGCTTTGGAAGCTGTTATTAAAAAATCCCTTGTCCCAGGCATTTTTGGAGAGGACAGGAGCTGGAGCCCTGCCCAGCACTGCCCTGGCAGTGCCCAGCTGCCCACAGGTCCCTGCCCCTCGCAGCCCCCAGGGCATTTCCGCAGGGGCACAGGCACAGCCATCCATCATCCTGCCCTGCACCTTCAGAAACTGCCTGCCCTTTGAAAGTGCTCACCCTGAACTGATCATCCTCTCTGTGAAATGAAGGATAGCTGAGCTCCAGTGCCCTGCTGAGCTGAATGAGGAGCCTGTGAGTGAGGTCTGTTTATCCTCACTGCATTTTTTTTTTAACTGAATTCCTCATTAACACTTGATTGAGGAGAAAGGGAAGAATAATGGGATGTGGAAGGAAGGCAAAAAAAATCTAACTCCCAGAAAAAATTACAAATGTCCTTGGGAAAAGCATATCTTTAAAATCTTATTTCTAAGTATCTATTTCTCTTTCAGGAAAACTTGAAGGGGATAACTTGCAACTACAAAACAGCTGTCAGTCAGAAATACTCATATTCAGATATTCCCATTCTCTTTTCCAATGCTTAGGACTTTAATATGTTCAAATCACATCTACTTATTAGTTAAGCACAGATGAAACATTCAGAGCCTAGTTTTCAAAGCTGGGGATAATATAAGTGGTCTAGTAAATATATACACAGTGGTAGGCAGAAGCAACTCCAAAGCAACTCTGCTTTGAAGCCATTTCCCAAGGGATGAAGGCAGCACTGGGAGAGGAAGGAACAGCTCCAAGCACACTGGGCTCATTCCATGTGGTAGAGTTATAGCTCGTGGCAGCCAGGTGGTGTCCTCATGCCCTTCCAATGGACACAGCTGGAAAACTGGAGGCATCAAAGATTAAATGCTGGTATCTGCAGTCAAACAACTAAAACCAGAAATGTGCTTCTAATCACCTTGCAGCTGGTGAAGCACTTTATAATGCAACTACCTCATTCTTAAATTACCATGATTGCACAGAGCAAAGTTTTAGAAAAAGTTACTAAGAATAATAAAGCCACTTCCACAGGAACAAAAATTTCATTTTCAATATTGTATTTCATAATTAAAACCCTCTAAGAGTAAAGCACCATGACACTAACAACACAGCCAATGAAAAATTCTAATCCATATATAATTCCATCCTCCCTTCTCAAAAGAGTACAGAGAAATGCAAATGTCTTGATTACATATTAACACTATCTTCAAATCAGTTTATCCCATTCAGATTTTGATAATTTGTCTTCATGGGATTCTTCTGTTCCAGGTAAATTTACAGCACTGAAGGTAAGTACAAAACCTGTAGGAGCAGCTTTTAAGCATTTACACACAAGACACACTCTGAGTAACTAACTGCTCATGCAGCTGAAGCTTATACTGAATACAAAATAATTCACTAAATCAAAGGTGTTACAAAGTGTTTGCCAATATCAACACAACCAAAATTTTGGCTTTCTGGCAAATGTTTTAGAGAAAGCATCTGTTTACAGGCTACTTAACCAAGGTTACAAAAGAGTGTAAGATTGCAACCCCTAAAAGCCCTGTCATTGTTTCTTTCAGCTGCTGCATGTTTGTGAAGATCTGAAGGCCTTGAAAGGAGCCAGAGCAGAGCCAACAGGTCAGGGCTAGATAAAATTAAGAAAGAATCCAAGGTCAGACCATGAAAGAACTTCTTTTTTTTTCCACCCCTCCAGAACAGTGAGTCCACCTCCAGCAGCCTTTCATTCAGTCCTGATAAGAAGAGACAGCACCCCACAATCTGGATTTCAGACACTTTAAGTCCTCTTTGGGGGAAGGAAAAGATAAGGAAGACGAAAGAAAATGGACATTTTACTATCATTTACTGTTGGAACACATTTTCATACCTGTTTTGAACATCTCTCAGTGATTTAAAAGGAAAATATTAATAGAAATTAAATTACTGGGGGCTTTGTTATGCTTTCTAAAAGAATTGGTACAGCACTGAATTACTAGAGGGGAAAAAAATGTTTTGAGGTTTTGAGCCAAGTTTAGTGACTAAAAACTTAGAAATAACTTCTTAAGCTACAGTCAGTATGGCAATTCTAACAGTTGGGGAGGGAGATAAGAAAAATATTTCAGCTTTATTCTAGCTTGCATACAAATGTTAAAATAATACTTTTTTCCTTTCAGTTAAAAGCATCAAAACCACAGTGCATTCAGAAGGCTGAAAAAATAGTTGTTCTAAGGACAAAACTTCTGGGCCCAAATGTCCATTTTTAATTTAATCTTTTGTGCTGCTGGATTTTTTGTGTAACCTACAGGTCCATTGTTGGGTAGTGGTCTGGCTGGATAGCTCATTGGTCTGGTTTGCCAGGGTGACTGTGCTGCCCCAAGCCCATCCCTTCAACACAATAAACTCCAGATAATTATTCAAAGAAGAGGCCAGCAGCATGGGCTGCTCTGACACCAGGTCATGGCCTTTGACATCGAATCTGGGGCTAGCCAAAGTCTGCTCCAAGCAACAGAGGTCCAGGGGAATTATTAAGGGGGAAGGGTGGGAAAGGAAGAGCACTGAGAAATACTATCCTTAAAAATGTACTTTTGAAGCAAAGTAATGTAAATACAGCAGAAACTTATTAGGAAAATAAGCAAATATATTTCAAATGTAGCAGAGGAAAAGGACAGACAGAAGCACATCAAGCCAAACAGAAACACAAAGCTGGGAGGCAGGAGGATGACACAGACTCAGGTCTGTTCCTCTCTAAAGCAGGTATTCCCTCTCAGATTTTCAGTACTGGATTTTATTTCATTTTTCTAAAAAATGCCCTTTTACCTTGCCTATGCACATAACTGAGCAATTAAAACACAGTTAAGCAATTCAGTTCTATTACAGTTTTTAAAATCTTGTTGATGCTCTGCATGTGCAATTGCTAAGCATTATTATTAGCATCGAATACTATTTAATTTCTTTTATTTTTAAAGGAGTTGGAATTTCAATGGGTTGCACAATCGAATTATCACATTTCAAATTTTAATATCCCATTAAAATATTTTGCATAGTTAAAAATCACCAGTATTTCACATCTCATGACTTCTTTTTCAATTTAAAGGTAACTTTAAACATTTAGATGGAACAAAGACTGTCTGTGATAGCCACGTTTTCCTTTGCAAATCAAATAGCTGAAGTGGAAACTAAGCAATTTGTTCTTTGTACACCATTGTAAAAGTTTATTTTGGTAGAAACTGGAACATATGACACATGTGAATTGATCCAGTCTGGCTTTCCACAGCTTTGGATCCTCTCGCTTATTTGTCTAAATCTGAAAAGGGTCTGGATCCCTTTTGTAGCTTTGCACTATCCCCTTAGAGGGCCCCAGGACAAACAACATCTCACACCCCCTTGCAATAAAAACATCACCTCTCCTACTGCCCACCATCAGCAACAGCAGCTTCATACAAAAAAGGCTTGGGGAGGGCTGCCAGGGCAGCATGAATTCCCAGCACATCATTTCAGCCTTTTGGAGCCCATGGAAACAAGAACTATCTAAAGGTCTCTAATCTTTTTGAAATAAGTGAAGCAAATCTCAAGGATTTTAAGTTTCCTCGATTTCCTCACGGGTGTGGGACATTCCCTCCATGCCTGTGAGCTCTGCTGTCAGTCCCTATGTTGCTCCTGCATTTCAGAGAACTGTTAAATTGCACAAGCAAAAAGCTCTGGTCCAGTATTATTCTAACAACGCTCTCCAAACCAGCAGACACCCTTATGTTAACTAGCCTGGCTCACCGTTTTCAAAGTGAGCCCTCAAAAGCTAACTTGAAAGCAATACCAGAGGCCTGGACAAACACCTAATTTTGATCTTTTGTGCTCGTCTTTTCTTCTGAGAGACCTTTTCTTTTGTTGCTGCCCAGTGGAAAGCACATAGCTCATTGGTCCTGCTTTGAAAGATGAGAGCACTGCCCCTCAGTCCACCCCTCCGAGCACAATCACTTTAATGGAATTATGTAGAGAGGCCATCTCTGGAAGAAGAAAGGGAGGGCGAGGGGGGAGGGAGAGAGTGTCCGAAGGAGCCAGCAGAGCTCCTGTTACCCCAGCTACTGAGACACACATGTCCATGAGGATTCCTGCCGTGGTGCAGTCAGGATGTGCTGCCCCACACAACAGGTTCCCCACACACGGCAGCGAGCTGTGCACCAGGCACACAACACTGCTAGTGAATCAAACATCACAACGGTGGGGCAGGAAAAAGGGAAAGACAACCCACACAGAAGTGCTGCTACAAACACGCCTCAAAACAGGAGCATGCTACAACAGGATCTTTTCTGTAAGATACAAAGACTGAAAAGATGATCTCCCCAGTGAAGACCAACATTTCTGGGCTGCAGATAGGAAGAAAATTTAGACAATTTGCTAAGAGGAATGCTTCCAGAGGATGCACCTAAACACAATGTTAATAAGCACTCTACCAGATTTAGTTTAACATCTGTTTAGGTCCCGAGCTGTATCATACATATGCACTGACTGCCTGACATCTAGCATCACCTTACAAACAACACATTTGCACACAATGACAAAGGCAATCTGTTCACAGAGCCCAAACTTTCCCCTGGAGCTATGATATAAATTTTCTTTCAGAACCAACATTTTCTGCTGGTCTGTCATGGACTCCCCGTGCCATTTTGACCCTTTTGTGCAGCAAAATGAAAACACTATCTATCATTACTTGCACCACAGTGACTTCGAAGGAGGTGCACGGTTTCATTGCAAAAACATCTGTGGTCTGGTGACTCAGATCTCAAGCTTTAGGAGTTGTGCTGTTGCAAGCATGTCTGCAAGATGCCAAAATTTCGGGCAGGGCAACTAAAAATCAGCCTGGCTCTTTCCTTCTTCAGAGGGTAACAAGGAACTGCACTAAAATACATTCAACTTGCTGGTGTAAATAGTGTAAAACAAGACAGTCATGACAGGAAAACAAACAAAATACATGTGAAATCACCACTATATTTTTCTTAAGGCAAATATTGGCTGCATGGGCTCTATCCAGCTGCATCTATAATTAGGCACCTAACTTCAGTGGGATGTTCTGTAATTGCAGGTGTCAAGGGCCCTGTTCTGCTGCTCACTGGGTCCCTCTCACTGCTGGGACAGCCAAGGGGACAGACAGACAGACACCCACCTGCAGGTGTGTCCACAGGCCTAGGGGCATGCACACTTGTGTGGGCACTGAACTGATGTAAACAAAGTAGCCCCTTAATGAAGGTCAAAATTTGGCACTTATTTGTTGATTATGGGGTGGGGGGGGCCAAGCTAACCTAGACAGCTGACAAATTTTACAGAGGATTTGCTGAACTGACCCATTTGTCATGAGCTGCCAGCTACTCTGATACATTCACTGCTAATATTACAACTCCCTTTCTTCATTTGCTGAAGTTAAATCCAGAGGCATTAAAAAAAATCAAACAAAAGATCTGGCATTGAGCTTCCTTTTCTACACTACTTTTAATATAAATTATTCATTGAAAATCCATCATATAATGCTAAATATTTTCCAATTACACACATTAATAAACCAGGAAGCAGGAAAGACAGCTAATGGCATTTGTAAAAAGTTCATCTCAAGTGCCTTGGCTCAGCAGGTAATTCCACCTGAAGTGTGATGGCACAAGGACACAGGGCTCTGTTTCCTCAGCTGTGAAATGCATTTTGCAGGATCTCTCCTACACATGAACATGTCTGTTACTTTTCCCTCACTATTTTCTTAGAAGGCTCATTTCATTCAGTGTCTCTTACTGGTTGCATACCTTTGACATTTAGCAAGGGTATTAATTTTAATTACATTTAGATCATGCTGAACCACCTCCCTAATGGTTTTGGTGCAGCAGTGTTATTTTTAGCCTTTACATTTTCATACAGCACATCCCTGACTCCTAAAACATGACCTAAAGAAAATTTCCATTTGTAGTGACAATAGAAATATCCAGAACCCTACAACATCCTTGGCTCTAATATTCACCACATTTACCCCCAGTGGCATGCTGGCAGGAGCTGTTCCTAATGAGTTTTGTGATATGAATTTGCACAGAAATGTTTATTAAAAGAACACAGTAAGTGACAGCTTGTCACCAGGCAGTGAAGCCTGATATACTACATACTTATACTCCTTTTTGAGTGCTTTCAGTATGCTGAAATTTGCTGAAAATATCCATCTAGAAGGCCAGAAGAACCTGCTTCTCTGTAAAAATTATAGTAACTTTTCATCTCCACATTGATTCCTCCCAAAACAATATTTCAATGACATCTTGTGTTCATCTCTTTCCAGGCCAAGACTCTGCTCTTCTAAGATAATTTATCAGGAGGATTACTCAGTCTATATTAGTGGCAGCAGCTGTGCAAGTTAATGATGTTGTTGCTTTTAGTTAAATAGATGTTAATGGTTTATTTGAAGACTATTTAATTGAGACCAAATTTCTGAAACACCAACTCTTGAAAGCACCGTAGACAAATCTTGCAGGTGGCATAAAAGAAGTCAATGTGTGCAACCTGAATTTGGACCTAATATTCTCAGGAGCTCAAATCCTTTACTCAGAGTAATTCTCTGAACTGTGGCCTGAGTACCCTTCCACAAAGATGTTTAATGTCCAAACAAAGCAGTGTCTGAACAAGAGGAGCAGCCTGAAAGATTTCAGCCTTCCTCAAACTCTTGAAAATCTTTTACTCTTCTGGCTGACAACACAGCATCCACTATTTATTTTATACTTTGTGGTATTCCATAAAGACAAAAATGTGTCTTTTCCCACATGAAACTGGGCTACAACATTACATGTTTTTAATGTAGATAGTATTTATTACAGGTAAAAACTAACTTTAAAAGATGCTCAGAATAACAATAACAACATGGAAAAGAAAAGACACCCTCTGCAGAAAGTGCAGTAGAATTTTACTGCTTGTGTTCTTCTCTTCAAGAACACTTCCTGTATGTGTAAAGTACTTTCCATAATTATATACATGGGAAATTGTTCTGGCTTGAATTTTTCCTTCAAAATGTTTAACATTTTTAATAAGCAAAATCACTTTTCATAGGAAGCAATGCTATTTTTGTCCAAATGTTTGATCACAGACAAGTTGTAATTTAAATCTTCTGCCTTCCCTACTGCATTTTTTAATAGTTTTGTGAAGAAGGATGTAACAAACATTGTATTAACAAGCTGAAAAGGTACAGAGCAAAAGACTAGGATACAATTCATAATCAAAGTTGTTTTTTTAAACTTTCCTAATGCATTCAAGATTTAAATTCAACCTATATCAATATCTTGACTGAAAAAAGGAGATGAAAATTATCTTGATGTAATCCCCCTGCATATGAAGTTTATACAACACTTAGGAAGTGGAAAGCAGTCTGACTGATTGATTGCTTAAGTAAAATAAACACACAGCTACTTAACTCTTAGCTAGCTATCTCTCTCTGCACAATTAAAAGGGTCTCCCATCAGTAATTCAGTTTTACAAATGCTCCATTGAGCCTGCAGTTTGATGAGCATTTTAAAGCAGCATTAGCTGTGCTGCTGCTGAAAGAAGCCAGCCTGCTCCCCTCACCCTTCAGCCACTCACACCTGCCACTGCCTTCCCCTGCAGCTCCCACCACGAACCTGTGCCCCAGCACCAGGGTCAGAAGTGTGCAAGCACCGAGAGCAGCAGCACAGATCAGCAGAGACAGGTACACAAGGAGCGTGTGGTGCTTTCTTCCAGAAGTGCCAGCTTTTGCTACTTTATTGTGCTCTGAGTTGCACTTGGATGAATTCAGAGAGCTAAACAACATCCTGAGGCAGCAGAGGGGGCCCTGGCAGCTGGTCAGGACACAGCACAGCCACCTTGTGTTTTATATGGCCTGGTGAAACTGTGACCCTCAAACCTACCCAAAAAACTGCACCGAACCCAGAGCTGTGCTAGGAGTTCATTAACAGAAGACGTTTCCCTCAAGGGGGAGCTGTTATCTAATAGACTGAACCCAAAGCTGGAAATGTGGACATTTACAGCTCAGTTCAGTCACTGACTGCAGGAATATCCTCATCACACCCAGGACCTGAGCAGTCCATTAAAATTGCCCTTCTCTTCCCTGTGTTTCAGGAACCCAGTGTGTAACACGGGGCAGGGAACACTCATTCACCTGTGAAATTCATGGGGGTGCTTACAGACTGCTGGAGGAACACAGCACATGCCAGCACACCCATGGATCTCAGCACAGACAGGTGAACACGTGTTATCAGCAGAGTGGAAATAAGAATTACTGCCTGAAGTGGATGTTTGCCACACTGCTCCAGGCAGAGTGTTTGCCCTGCACAGGGGCACAAGAGGCAACACAGGCTCTGAGGTCTCAGACTCTTTCCAGTCTCCAGCAAGGGGGAAAATAACCCTTGAGAGATAGATCTTCCAACAGGGAGGCTCAAGGAACTGAGGGAGGTGTAGGCACTGCTGTGTCAGCTGGAGCACCCTGGGCTCGTGCCTGCAATCTGAATCACACTGAGCAGTTCACTTTTCTGTCCTACAGCTTGACTGTGGCTTTGGTGCTTTTCTTTAGGTATTTTATTGGGTTGGCTGGAAGCAGCATCTGGCTGTCAGCTCTGAAGGAGAAGGATGAATATCACTGCCTATATGACAGTGATATCAATCACAGCCCACGTGTGCCCTTCTACTCTGCCCGGAGAACACACAGACTTAATACATCCAAGCCTCCTCTGAGAAAAGTTTTCCAACACAAACAACTGGTAGGGAGTGCCACAGACAGAGATTTCCAAGGCAAGTGATGGTCACCAAGGCAACAAAGGCTGATGGGAAACTGAGAAATTAAATAAAGGCAGATGAGAAGCTGTAAGAAGGCAGCCAAGACACGAAGAGAGAAAAAAAGCCAAATTAGGCCATTAGCAAATATGAAAATAAAAATTTCTAAAAAGGACTAATACAGTAAGAGATATGCTTGTGATGGAGAAGTGCTGGGCTAGACTGAGACAAAAAGGATCAAGAAGATATCTTATTTTTCTCCCAACAGTGTCTATAAACACATGCAAATATAGACATACAGCTTCTGAGCTGGGCCAGAGGCTTGAGCACAGCCCTCCCTGCACCTTGACTACACGAGGGAGAAAGTTGGTGAGTGGACTCAAGGCACAGTAGTGAAACACTCACCCATCTGCCTCACTTCCCACACATACACTATCCTACCTGCCACTTAAAAAAAAAAATTCCACATTTTCAAGGTGTATTTTCATGCAGGATTTTATGTCTCCCCCTTTGTCTGAGTATACAAATGTGCCAGTAGTGCAAAGACCTCCAGCATGCACAACTGGATGCCCCAAGAGGCAGAAAACAAAAGTCTTTCACAGATCTACCAGACAGGATCAGAATGATTTCCCTGTCCTGGCTTCTACAAGCATGTGCAGTAACAAGTGGTTTTGTTCTGTAATGATAACCAGCTTGAGCAGGGGCACAGTATTCAGCTATGATAAAGTTAAAAAAAAAAGTGAAAGTGAGCATAAATGTTGAAATATGGTTTTTCTGCAAACCTTATTTATATTAAATATTTTTCCTAGATTAAAAAAAAATTTAAATCCCAGGTTTGGAAGAGAAGTTTTACAGCAAGAGCAGCTTCTTCCAACACAAGATTGGTTTTTTCCCCACTTCCTGCATCCCCCCCTTCATTTGCCACAGAAGTGTGACTCCAGGAAGCCTGAAAAAAACAAACATGTGCTTTTTCACAATTGCATCTTTTCCCAAAATTGAAAAAATGCTTCTGTTAGCAATAATGCCTTCATGGCAAATATATAACCAAGGTGTTACTCAAGGCAGGGAAGCTACCAGAAAACATGGGCTTAGCTTTAGAAGTGAATTTACTTATCATTAACACAGAAATTACTAAGATCCCCTATTATTATCTTTGCCATACAACTACAACTGGTAACACGACCCAAAAAAAGTTAATGAAAAAAACTTCAGGATGAATTACATTAACATTTTGATCATAACATCTGGATTGTTGTTAAGCAACAGAAGAAAATAATAAATAAAAAGAAAAAGGGGGAAAAAACCCAAGAAATGTAACTAGCCGTGTACAGCAAATGTTTTCTTCTGTCCACTCTGAAGTCTCTTTCATGTGCTAATGGTGGCATTTTTTTAAACTCTTCCCCTTTGACTTACTCAGACCTTTAAGGACCTCACACATCTAATGGTTCCTCACATTCACCAAGAACAATCAGGAGAGGTCTGGGGGTTGACATGCAGTATGATTAATGGACAATGTTGATTTAATTTCCTATAACAGGAGTTTTCTCTAAGCTTTCTCCAAGGAGCAGTTTCTTTGCAATCTAGGACTTAAGTATTTTACTAATGAAGTCCAATAAATAGCAAATTAAATAATGCTGTCTCCCAGAGACAAATCCTCTCATTCCAGGAAAAAAAAAGAGAAAAAAACCACCAAACCACCCACCTTATTTAAAGTTCTGTTTATATCTAAAAATGCTTCTATAGCAGGAATGTACAGAGTAGCTCAGTTTTCTGGGGTTCTTTTGTTTGATTTGGTTTATTTTGTTGTTTTGTTTAAGAAACTTTATCACTTATCTGGTCACTCCTGCCATCATTATCTGCTTGCTCATTTTTAGCTTTAAACAGGGGGGTACACATTTAACTTAATTTCCAGTTTCAAGAAATTCAGTCTTTATTTACTGGTCACTTCCACTTTACAGCTATCAAAACATATCTATTACATATTCATCATAACACTTAAAAACATTTCTCAGGTTTTTCACTTAAAGTTATTTACGATGTTCCTGTTGTAAGGAGGGATCAATATGTCCTTTTCATGAAGCAAATTTTAACCTTCAGCTCCAGCAAATGAACAATGCAACCCTCCTTGTGTGCATCCTAGCTGTTACTCAATCAACATGACACAATCTCCCAGCTGAATTCCCACACAGGTTTAGCTCTGAATGGAATTTCTACCCCAGGAACACAGAGCAGCAGAGAGCATTTCCTGCAAGATTCTAATCGCTTTCCCACCATCGAAAAGTTTACCTTTAAATACTCTGAAGACAACAAGTTTTGCTTCACTGCAGGCTGGCAAGTGATCTTGCCAGAGCACAAAAAATCTCCTCCTACTCTGAAGGCTTTGAAGCACCCTTGATTCCAGTTCTTTGAGTTGTGGCACAATTAATCTGACCCCCTGAGAAACACATGCATCCACCTTGGTTATGGGGAGAGTTGATAAAGAGACAAAAGTCTCTCCAAAATAGGCAGAACCTCTGCATGCTGCTGGGTTGGGCCCAGGGAACATAATCTCTCCTGTTGCCTTAGCAGAGCTGTATCTTTGCATTACTACCTCTAACATTGTCACAAGGCATTGTCCCAAACAACAACACTTCCCTCATCCTGACAGCTCCCAGTAACTCTTCAGAGCAGGGCTTAACTTGTCTTAGCACTCTGGTTTGATTTTTTGAAGTACAGTACACTCAATCTCTATTCTGTGCTGAGGATCCTCTCCCTCTGTGCTGTGTCCTTCCCCTTGAAAGAGCCACCAGCTTGGGAAGCTAAAAGTCAAGGCATGTTTAAATGAAGATGTCAGGACTATTTTCCCAGACAACTGAGTTTAAACTGGACCAGAGCATGTTCCAGAAGGTTACATAAAAATATATTAGACAGTCCTTCCAAAACACAATCTACCTGTTTATGAAAGATCGTAAATGAGAGAGCAAGAATGCATCTTTCTGACCCAAAATTAAGTGCTTATCATGCTGACAACTCAACAAATTTCCATGAGTTTTAGAGCCATTCCATGACTCTGCAGTTAATTCAAAGAAAGCTTAGGGATCCTCTTTGTAAGGGTCTCTCATACATAACATTTTAATCAACACCAAAACCAATTATGCTGCTAACGCAGATATTACAAATATCAGCATCTCAGTGCCTACTGAGGTTGATTACTGGCTAAATTGGTAACCTAGAGAGGCATGATAGTGTAATTTAAAATTGGCAAATACATTAAACATTAATTAAATTAATGTTTTATTAATAAATTAATTGCCATTAGAAATGAACCGTAACATTTACTTTCAAAAAACAAAAAATGTGGGCAGAACTAACTGTGATGTGATTTTAAAAAAATCATAAATCCGATTTCTTTAATAGAGGTAAATTTAAATTCCAACAGGAAACATACATGACAAAGCAATCTTTTTTAAAGAACAAAAATTAAAGTGAAAATATGCAATAATGATACAAATCTGCAATATTGCACAATGCAAAACAAATACTGGCAGAACCACACAGGAAGGAAGGCATTACAGTTTTTTACAGATGTGTCACTTGAACAGCATAAAAGGTATGCCAGCTGACAGTTTACTGTCTGCTCCCCAGCAAATCTGCTCAGGACAAGCTGATATTTATCTGGGGTTCCCACTCCTGTGTGCAGGGAGTGCTTAAACACAGCTTTGCCCAAGACTCAGTTGCTGCAATGCATGCCAGGACAATAAGCTCCAACAAAGGCCCAGAGTTCAACATCAGCTTCAGTTTTGCCCGGTAAAAATTCAATTTACAGCCCTAGTGAACCAATTTTTCACCCAAACAGAGCAGTGCAGAATTTCCCTTCCATGAGGGAGGCATGAATGAGGTGGGTGAGTCTGGAATCTGTGCCTGCTCCTCTCGTGCCAGGGTATTTACATTGTACAAACCAACTGCACAAGGACCAACAGGCACACGAGCAGAAATGCTGCACAGCACAGAGGTTTGATGCCTTCCCTGCCTCTGCCACTCAATTTGGTCTTCCACAAGCAAGGATGGTAAATCTGAGCCTAAAGGGAGCTCTCTGCTACCAACAGACCTAGAGAAATTACTAGCACTGACACACACTGGAAACAAAACACGATGAGACAGTTTGTAAATCACAACAAAAAGAAAACCCAGTTTGAGCTCTGTTTACATTTACAGCCTGTAAAGTGCAATATGGTTCCTTATATAAAAGAGGTAAAAGCTTATCAAAGCACCATTTGCTTTGATATCTCACACGTTTAAAAAATTACAGGGTAATAAACCCCTCCATTCTCTCTTCTAATCTATAATCTATCTTTCAAAACCTGAAAAGGAAAAAAAAGAGGAAAAAATGATATGCAGATATGCCACGTGTGCATTTGGAAGACAGACTCATTTAAGAGTGGTGACAGGTCTGTCTCTCATGGCTATGGAGCAAGGAATGTGTCTCTCTTGTTTGTTGAAGTGCCAGAGAAGAACTACCATGGCAGGACAAGGCAAGAACTTGAGTTTAACTACAAATATACATAATCTGCCATGTCTGGGTGGGAGAAAGGGGTCACAGCTGAGGAAGAGGTTGATTTTAAACATATCCAGTTTACTTCTAGGCTTTTTGGTTTTATTCTTGTGCAATTTGTCCGATTCCTCCTCCCCTCTCTGGGCAAATCCCTTATGTTTTAGCTGATAAGTAGTAGTAGCAAGGCTGTTACACACAATCAGGAGAATTGACAGATAAGAGGTTTAGTTTAAGGATGTAATCAGCATGGGTAAACACTAGACTGACCCAGCTGTAAACAGTGGAAATAAATGATAATATTTGTCCTGGTCACCTACTGAGCTATTACACACTTTCCACTATGTAACAATGTAAATATAAAGACTACAGTATATACAGCAGACAGTGCAATCCTCTGGTTTTTAACAGTTTTTTAACAGAGCTGTCTTTTGTTCAAATCAGCATTTCATTAACAGTGGGTGTCTGATCTGATGTACAATACTTTTTTTCTGCTCGAGGTCTCTCTGTTATACTAAATTGTATTTTCTTTAATGTTATCTGAGAACAGTTAATGAAATTTAAAAAAAAAAAGTGTTTCTTGAGAAAGACCTGTGCTTCTTTCACAGCACTTCATGAAACTGCAGGAATGTATGTCTCCTTGAATTTGTATGGGAATTCCAAGCTAAATGTCCACAGTAAGTTGTAAACAAAAAGCAATATCAATTCCCATACACACAATTTTCAGTATTCCAGAACTGTCAGATACAAGTAGGTGAGACTACATTTTGACACCAACAAAACACAGGATAAAACTGAAATTATAGCCCCAGCCTTCAGAAATAACTCCATTAACACATGAAATGCAGTTACAGTGTTCCTTCTCATTACTTCAGCATTTGCAGTCCTTAAGAAAGATAGCATCAACTCTGCCAGAGATGCCATTAATTTTTTTAACTTACACTTTTTGGCACATTCATTTGCAATATGGTGCAGATGAAGCCACTGTGTCCCATCTGACCTTCCTATCAACTGCTTTACAAAACTTTAAAGCACTTCTACAGAATCTTTACAAGAGATACTTGGGTGATGCCCATCAGGCAGCTTAATTGGAGGAATTCTTTGCACTGACTCTTCTTACACACCCTTATTCAATTTCTATAGACTGTTGAGTGACCTTGTCATTTTTGCTGCCCTGGA
The DNA here is from genome assembly GCA_013400515.1 of Erpornis zantholeuca. NCBI lineage: Eukaryota > Metazoa > Chordata > Aves > Passeriformes > Timaliidae > Erpornis > Erpornis zantholeuca. Next base: position 44,376 of record VZTN01020668.1, read on the forward strand.
CTAAAGCCTAAGCTGTAACACAATATAAATAGATCCCAGGGAAATGAAACAACTGAAAGCCAAGTCTGTGGGGGAATCCTAAGTGTAGTAGGTAGCTGGTTAATTCTTCAGCAGAAGTTCCCTTTCCAAAGGGGAGTGCCATGCAGGGTCACAAAATGTGCCTTTGTGTAATTTAGACTTTGACAAATTCTTCACTTGGAAATATTGTCCAAGTCAGAATTGCTCACACTTTCTTGAGTTTGCTAACCAAGGTGCTCAGTTTGATTTTATCCTCCCAGATAAGCTTCAGATGGGTTCTTCTAATGGCCATCCTTGTATGGACTCCACTTTCCTAGCAATGATACAGCTGCAAACACAGTGAGCTCTGAGAGGCAAACACTCCACCTAGCACAGGAGTGATACCAACATCCTGGAAGCACAGATGCATACACAGATGCTGAAAATACTCTTTGAAAAAAGAGTTTAAAGGGGGAGATGAGCTTCTCTGGACACTCTCTTTGTTTTAACATTCAAGTTTTTCCAATCCCTCTCCTGTTGCACAGAGAGAAGGTTCCCCCAACAAACTCTTCCACCAGCAAAACTCACTTCAACTTCTGAACACACATTCTGAATGAATACAGAGACAAAACCTGCAACAGCAGACTTATCAAGTCTCACAATGAAAGATTTTCTGTGAGGGAAAAATTTCTAGACCAGAAGGAAGCAATGGAAGAATTAAAAATAGAGGCAAAAATGCATGGTATGCACCCAAGGGTTTGCTCCTGTGGCAAATTCAAGTAATAATGGAATTTTACACTAGACTAGGAAATGGTTTGCTATTGAAAATAAATGTGAAGACCTTTAACACAAACAAATGTCTATGTGAAACCGTGGATATTTATTTTAAGAACAAATGAGCAGCTCATTTAATTCTATTTACATGGTGACTATCATGCTAAATAATCCAGTATAAAAATACACAGAAGTAACTGGGTAGACCAACACTGGAGAAAGAGAGGTCACTTCTCAGGAAACAAGGCAGGAACCAATGCAGAATAAAATTCATATTGCTACATTTCATGTTCAATAATTGTAATCTATTTCACACTAGCATTGCTGATTCTGCTTTATCTATCATAATTATCCTCCCATCAAGAGTCCTGTAGACATTTGCAATCATTTACAGTAGTTATATCAAAGCTATCAACAACAAAGTATCACCAGTGCCTGTAATAACAATGCTAATGTTCTGTTTGATTAGAGACTATTATGAATTCTCTTTTTTGATGCACTTTAATTGTCCCAGGGTAAGTGAAATGTCTTTTTTAAATACACAGATCTTGCATTTGTACCAACATCTTCATAAAGTCCCAAGGACAGATGTACTGACATGCTCTAAATGTCACTAGAAGTTTATCTGCAGTTTATTAACCATGCAAAAGAACAGAGAATGGTAGGGCAGCCATAGGTCATGACAAAGACATGAAGAGGGAGTGTTTGGAAGCCATATAAATTCAGTGGCAACAGATAATAATTAGGAAACTGCTCCCTCTTTGCCACTGGGAAGCACCTAGGACTGTGAGCATATTCTTTCAAATTAGGAACAAACTTTCCTTTTGACCATTTTATCCAACTTATATGAGACCAAAAGTCTTAACAAACATCTTTCCCCTTCAAGTTTCACACTTGCAATATTCTGCTAATTCCTGGAGCTCATAATGAAGACATTTATTTTAAAGACTCTGTCAATAAATCAGTAGTTTAGCATCCTCAGGAGAGGCAAATGGATGACAGAACATCAGTCCTCAAAGCCTGTGTCCAGTCCATAAAGAATCAGTTTACTATAGTCACAAAACCCAGTGTGGTGGCTTGCCTTGTTTCACCTCAAACTGTGCCAGGAAGGACCACTTCCTAATAACTCATACTTTAAATGCCGAAGTAAATTACTTAGATTATTAACAAGAAATGAAAAGAAGAACAAACCTATCCCTTCTTAATGTATGGATGTTGCTACAGTCTTAGTGGGTTTATATATTGCCAACAATTCTGCCCACTATATTCTCCACATGTGCAGCTGCCAGAGGCAGAAGATTGATTGTGCACTGTTTTCTAAGAAATACTTTGGCAGGCACAAGTATTTTGAACAGGCACTTTGGCAATGGGCAGACACAGGAGCCAGACAGGCACTATAGAAGTCTGTGCAAACTTTCCAAGCTGTAGTGTAAGTTATCATCTTAGCAGTGGAAAATAATGACCTAATCAGTTCTCCTGAGCTGAGTCTTTTGTAGCTGTAGTGATGAATTCCTTTCACTGTAAAAGCTATAAAACAACCAAAAAAGAAACCAGCAAAGAAACTTACATATGAAAACTCATATTTGATATAAGCTTCAAATAACTCAATACATCCCACTATAAAAAAAAATACTTCTACTGAAGTTTGTCAAAAAAACCCCTATGATTCAGTGAAACTAGCCTACAGCAGCACAAGTTGTGTAGATGTGAAAAATATAAATTACAGCATGGAATGTATCATGTTTCGGTCACCATATTTAGATACCGAGAATTATGATAAAGAATAAACACTCAACACATCACATGCACCATGACTGAATGGCTAACTCAAGCACATGAATTATTCCTTCTTGCAATTCAATTAACTGTGACCACATGAAAGTTGTGATTTCCCAAACTCACTTTCTTTTTCTCATCTGTCTACATGGTTACTGGAAAGAAAAACCCAACAAAAACACACAGATAGTATACATTCTAATATAATTCTGTAAAACAGTATTTTCAGCTGAGGAGTATTAGTGTACTGAGAGAATCCATATCACATAGATCACACTGTTAATAAGTTTGTATGTGTTTGAAATTACAGCTTTGTATTGCATAGTAAGAAAAGAAAAAGACTTATGCATTTCTGTCCCAGGACACACAGGCACCACATCCTTTCTGTGCTCTCAAAAGTGTTTTTTTGTCCCACAGCTCTGGAAACAGTCAGCCACTGCCAGATGCTCTGGCTAGAAAATGGTCAGAGATGGTCAGTTGTCCAGTTAACAGACCAGAATGCTCTTCTCAAGTCTCCCCTAAAATTGTATCTCAACTCTATGTGGCAGATGAGAATATCTGAGTATAGTCAAGAAGCCATTTGACCTAGGTAAGAGTGCAGGTCAACTTTGATAACTTAGTCAAGATTAATTCTCCACAATATCACTAAATAAACTATCTCAACACATTTCAAACAGCAAGTCTCAAGTCCTATATTACTTTTGCTGATTATGTGATAGATCACATCTTTTGAAGGAAGAAATTCTCAGTTCTGTACATAAACAAAGTACCTTCTACCTAGGGATGATCCCAACACATCTGTGCTAATGCACATTGCAAGAGCTACAGGAGGAAACAGAGTCAGGTGATCAATGGAAAGAGTCCAGTGGGACTCAGCAAGCTCTGTGCTTTAATCCTTGTGCTCAGTCCTGAAAATATTTACCAGTACTCCTTAAAAATATTAACAGGATTATAACACCCACAAGAGCTACTTGCTTCTATGTTGAACACGTAGTGTTTGTCATGCAGTACAGCTGTGACAAAGGCTATAAGAGAGAAATAAGCTAAAAATAGCAGGGAAAAATCTTTGGTGTTTTTTATTAATCTTTCACTGTTCCTAGATCAGGCATAAACACAAAAAAGATGAAAAAACCTGCATATTGAAGTGAACATTAAAAACACATGCCATTTACTAACTAAGTTCTGTATCTTGTGAAAAGCAGTTGGGTTTCCTTCCAACTTACACAAGACTGACAATGTCTGGCTATTTAAGTGTTGTGCAACACACATTTTGTGAGAGGATTATTCCCTCAGCAGCCTAACCCAAGCTTGCAGAGCTTATTGCTGGGAAAATACGTGGCCAAACCTAGCACTGTTGCCTTACAGCCTTAATGATTTAAGCTCCCTAAGGTCTTCCAAAACAGTTGAGAAATATTTTATACACTCACCCAAACCACTGACAGTATATTCCAGGTCACTGGCATCCAACAGAATTGGTCCATTCTCCTGCTGCCCCTCTTCCTTGTAGTAGAGTTTGTACCCTTGGACTGCTGCAGTGTCCTCGGAGTCCTGCTGCCACTGCACTGCGATCGTCGTGCAGTTCATGGGCTCCAAACGCAGCTCAGGAGACTTTGGTGCTGGATTCAGAGAAATAAATATATATAAAACAGTCTACATGTCAGAAATGGCTATTTTAATGCAAAAATCCGGATGTCTATCAGTCCAAACTTCACTCCAGACTTTTATTCTAACTCATCTGTGCATTCCTGTAATTATTTCTTTTTTATGGGGTCTGACTCCCTAGAACCTAAATTGAACAACTTAATTTAGAATACAACAGAACAGAAACAATTTTTAATTCTGCATCTTACTAAATAAATAAATGAATAAATTTAGGGGGTAGTTGTTTTTAAGCAAAAATGAAAATATTCCAAAGAAAATTGAAAAGTTATTTCCTGTTTTAAAGTGAGCCAGAGCAAATATTATTAACAACATCATCACACTTCATCAGGTGTAATAATTCACTAATAGTAGTCAAACCTCAATCAAATCCAAAGCAGAAGGGTGTGGACTACAGCTAAGAAACAGTTAAAAATTCAAATCTGCATAGTTTTCAAGCTATTTGTGCAAAGCTGAATGTCCTGCTGCATTACATTACTAAACAATAATGCAACTCGAAGCTCAATTATAACAAATTAGACTTCAAATATCAATTTGCACATTCAAAACACACATGCATTTATTTTATAATATAGACATACATGCATCAACTCAGATGCTTTATTAGCAGATTACACTGCTAATGTGCAGTGTCCTAGTTTGCAGAAATGTATTTTACACCGAACAAAACACTACAGGAAACTCTAGCTCACGTTTGCGAGCTGCTCAAACGTTTTAGCTTCTAGACTCATTTTCTTCTGTTCTATATAATTTGAATAAAAAAGAAAATTAACAAACCCAACAACCCCAAAAAGCATTGCTGTTCAGTGCAGAGCACGTCAGGAATTACCTTTTGCACTTGTAGCTTTGGGGGTTCGGTGCGAGGTCCACAGAGAGGCCTCTCCCCAGCCAACCCTCGTTGCAGCAGTGATGCGAACCAGGTAGACACTGTCAGGCCTCAGGCCCTCGAGGAGATACTCATCTGCAGTGCCTGGGAGCTCCAGCACCTGGATTTTGGTCTCCGTGCTGAGGCGGAATGACAGACGGTACAGGACAACCTGGCCTCTCCTGTACTTGGCAGGAATTGGCAGCCAAGAGATGAGAATGTCTGTAGGACTCCTGCTCGTCAAACTGATCTCAGGAGCTCTCAAGGGAACTAAAAGAGCAAAGAGAAAGAGGTAAAAGACAGAAAATGCTAGTCTGACACCTCAGCCTACAGTGAGCTGCCACCAATGTAAGACTAAAGAAGCCAAGAAGTTGTGTAGGTTCTTGTTTAAGGAAAATTTGACACTTCTCACACTTCTCACCTGCTGCATGCAGCACAGCTTAAGCAAACTTTTTTCTGTAAGAACCTCAGCATTTTAATCTTATTGCTGCCAGCAGTAATCAAAGGCAATCAGTACCTGACTGGTCTGACACACTGCCTGTCAAGGTCAGACACAGCAGCTCCAGCTGGGAGCCCACACCACAACCTGCACTGTCCAAGCCTTGGTGAATGTTTTCTTCCACCACCCATGTAATGAGGGTTCTGACAAAGAGAGACAACTAGAAATGGCAAAGTTCCATGCTGCCAAAGATTAACCCTGTCAGAATTTATTAATCAGCTCTAATGTTCTACACTAAACAGTTTGTTGTTGCCATGATGTTCAGATTAATTAAATCATTGCACAGAAATAATTCAGCAGGGTCTTTTACAAAATTCTGATTCTACCAAAAAAGGCACATAGGCACAAAAAACCCCAAACTAAAATAAAGGTTAAATTTTTTTTTCCGCACAGCAAATTTTTATTTCAAATTTTCCTATAAAATTTGCAAAAGATGCAGGTACACAGTTTCATCCACATTTCAGATGCCCAAGAGAGTGTCATAGACATGAAATCCTAGGCTACTGTGAAATTCTCATCATCAAGGAGTGCTTAAAGATCCAGAATAGTTATTAACATGATTTAATGAAATGCCTTTCAGCACAGAAGGAGACTCTGTGTAATGCACACTGCTGTCCTGTCAGAATGTTATTTTATTCTCATTCCTCTCATGAGCTGCCTGCCCTGTACTGGAGCACCCAAAAGTCTCACTGCTATCAACAGAAACTTGAGATCCTCAAGAACTATTACCACTGCACAATCCAACTCAGTGCAGGTAAAAACATTCCCCAAATTAATTTCTTACCATCTTCGAGGGTGTGCTGAGTCACATGGTCTGACATCTGACTGGCTCCCAAAGGCATATAAGCCACAATATAGAAGGTGTAGTTGCTGGCTGGCTCCAAGTCATCAATAATGTAATGGGTTGTATCATTTCCAATGACCACTTGGTACTCCTCATTATTTAAACCTGGTATAAAACAAGGGTTAGACAGACAAAAATTCCTGAAAATCCTCGAACATCACAGCATCTTGGCTTTAAGATCTTACAAAGTTAATTTCATGTGCTTCCCCAGCCTACCTCTGTTTTTTCAACCTTATTAAGCCGAAGCTCTATTATGCACAGGAGTAACTGTGTCTTGCTGTAGTATAGTTTGTGGTGTTTCAGGATTTTCCTCAATAAGGGATGCTGAATGCAACTCTAAACCCTATTTAGCCTTAGTCACAACAAACTGTGCCCAATGTACAGTAACACAACAGACAAGCTCTAATGGCCTTATCAACCATACCCATTTGTTTAGAGTTAGGGGTTTTTTTCCAAAACCTATTTACAGAGCCTTTCTATAGCAGACTGCGAGGAATGTGAGGGCTCCACTCCATCAAAAACAAAACAAACACCCTCCTGCCCCCCAAAAGAAATAAACAGAAGGAATTTATTCAGCAAAGGATCTCATTTTAGCCCTGCAACTTCTATTACATTTGATTGACACGTTTTTTATTTTAATTTGGAGAAAGGCCAATAAGAACAGACCAAGAATAAGCTTCAAAAATGTTTGGCTCCTTAGCAAGTTGTTAAAAAGGGGGGAAAAAAAAAAAAAGGGAAAAAATTGTCAGCAATTCACACTAAAATATGCATAGCAATGCATGCAGCAGTCCTTGTCTTTGTTGGGCTTTATTCCTACAGAGGAAGGCTATAAAGTGGACCAAGTGTGGTGAAAGCTGCTGTGTTAAGGAACAATTCACACCAAGTGCATGTCAACTTCATCAAAACTCTGTAAGAGCCAGCTCCTCCTCTCCACAACAGAATTTATAAACAAAACGAAAGGCAAATTCCACCATTAAGTTTTCCCACATTTATGAATTAACTTGATAGCATTTTAATTAGACAAGATTAGGAGCATCTCACAACAGACTAGTTAATGGCTTGTTAATTAGGAATTGCAAGGCACGATTTCTGACCTGCTAAACAAGATCCTTGAGCTCAAATTAAAAGGACTTGTTCTCTCATTGAATGGATTGCTAGGCCTCACGCAGGGGCCCTAATGAAACAGCCATAATAGAGAACAAGGCTTGCCTTCCACCACAATCAGTGTTCCCTTTGTGCCCTTTCTAAATCACTAACAAGGAATTAACACACTCCAACATGCACGCTCATCAGAGCCTTATTCTTCTCGCTGCTATGGCCCCGATTTGAATGTAAAATATTCTGCTAAAAGAAACAAAAAACAAACACACAAACCCCACACCTGTTAGTTTCTTCAGCTAGCTTGATTAAAACACTAACTTTTTTTTTTTATATGGGGAAGAGAACCTGAACTTGTTTTTACAGTGAAACATGAGAGTACTTGAGTTGTGAAATGTAACAATAAGTGATGGTACCTTTTGTATTCAAAGCATCTACCACATTGTGATGTCTAAAAAAAGAAACCTCTTTAAAACTGCATGTGATGCATGCATAATCCAGTTCTGCTTTCTGTTTAAAGTTTATGGAATCATAAAGATCAGTACAACTTAGGAGACTTGGCAAGCACTGTTTTCCCTTGGCAATACTATGTTCTTTACTAACACTTGCAAATGAGGTTCCTAGCTAAAACAAGAGAGCAATATGTCTGTAACATTTTTGTTTGTGTATTTATGTTGGTAAGAAGCTTCAAGCAAAGATAAAATCTAGTAAAGTCTGATATATCTGAGATCATTTTTAACCTACGTTAGGGTCAGAAACGGGGTGTGAGTGTGGAATGGGGAAAGACAAGCTGAAAGGAATAATGAAAGCAATACATTAATACAAAATATTTACATTAATATGTAATTATTGAGAATTCTTAGAGAGTAAATAAGATGTTGACAATGTCAATAGTCTATTTCAGCACTTCTGTAACCTGTTATGGTTCAAAATATTTTCTTTAATATTTAATTTGCTTTTTTTAAATGTAGTTGTTTCTAAATTTCCATCAGAAATATGGCTGATGCAACAATTTTTCACAAAGGTGTTTCCTAGACTTTCAATAATGCCTCTGATGGGAGAGCAACATCTTCAGAAAGGCTATCATTCCATCACTTAGAAAGCTATTGTTTTTACAGAAGTGCAGTCCACTAGACCCTTGAAGCTCAGTATTTTTCTATAAATGAGACAAAAGTGGGGTTTACATTCTGATGCAAATTTCTGATACTATGCAGTCATGTTACAAAATTAAAAATGCATGCAGATCACCTACATTTTGAATCCCACCACTATAATTATTCCTCTTTATACAGCCCTCTCCACTCTCCTTGTGTGGATTTTTTTCACTAACGAGAAAAAGTGAAAGAATGCACAACAACATTACATTAAATAAAATAAATATCACAAGACAGTCAGAAAAGATGAAAAAAATTGGGAAAGTTGAGAAAGTTCGAATAAATCAGAGGTTTTTGTTTGGTTGCTTGCTTTTGTTTGAAGTTTGTTTTGTTTTTAAACCAAGACAAGCTATAATCTCATTTCACAAGATATAGCCTTTGGATAAACAAGCAAATAAAGCAAGGACTGCAAAATGTGTTTTGCAAAAAGCATATTCCAGAAGACACCTCCTTTCACTACTGAGCAAGAGTATTTCCTGCACAAATACACACTTCCCTAAGGACAGTTTCCCAGTTTTCTTTGAAGTTATCTGGTCTCTGCTACAATTATCCAGATAATTCATCTAGTGTGACTTTATTCATATTAGCTTTAAGAGGGGATTGTGAGCACAATACCTCAGTGACTGAAAGAGTAGGGGGTAATTTCCCACACCTCTTGTTCTCATTATTTTTTAAAACACTTTCCTTCCTTCCTTCAGACAAAATTCTCCTGTGTCCTGAGATATCCCACTTGCAAAAGCAAATGTGGCTATTCCTACATCAGCATTAGGGTAATTAAGCTGTCCTTCCTGTCCTCTGCTTAGCAGATGGCAGGCTGCTATTCCACACAGAGCTGAGCATCTGCAGTCCTGTCCTTGAATAAACCACTTACTGAATAGAAATGGAAACAGAAATCACTCCTAGAAAACAGAGCTTACTTGAAGCCATGCACCTAACAAATTTCCAAGTCATTAAGACACCACCTCCTGCTTTTTGAAAAGTGGCTGTTTCCTACCACCTTATATTGCCTTAACTCAAAGCAGTTACATAATACTAAGGAGTTTTAAAATGTTTAGTTATTCATTTTTATTCCAACTATCCATTCCCTTCTATACAGGAACTCGTATATCATTTCAGGCACTGGGATAAGCCATTCATGGCCATTCAGCATTTGTGTTTGACTAGACTTTTCCCATTAGAGGACACCAAGGGGTGAAAGAAGAGTAGGTTTTACCATCTGGCCAATATTCCTTTTAAGAGAAGGTAGTTAAGACAAAGTATCAACTATTCTACTCCAAAACATATGAAAGCCAGCAAAGCCACAAAAATTTGGGGATCTAGCCAAAAGAGCAGTCTGTGGTGAGAAGCTCAACTCTGTAAGCCTCCAGGACACTGTTGCATGCTCTGTTCTTCCCTGCCAAGCACACACAGAAGAGAATAGGCAGAAGCTCCTGCTGAGGACAAAGGGAAGTCCAGAGAGCACTATGGAGACCCCAGGTTCCAAAGTCCACTCCTAACTTGAGAATCTGCTCACTGGAGCCATCAGACACAGGAAAGTTGGAAGAACACTCAGTCTCACAAATGAGAGGATGTGGCAAAAGCGTTTTTCCCCAAGCTTGCCCTGTTGATTATGGTGTATATTTATATGCTGGAATGCTCTGATGCAGCCCTGAACATGAGCCATTCATATCTGACAGTCTTTGCGAGGACATTCAGGTTCTTGTCACACACAAACCATTAGATGGCATTTAAATCAAACTGCTTACCTTCTGCTTTCATGTAATGCACAGAGTATGCAATCACTTTGTCTGAATTATACAGTGGCCTCTCCCAGGCTAGCAGGATTGCTGAGCTCGACATGGTTTCAGCGTGGACATTGTAAGGTGCACTGGGCCTGTCTTCTGACATGACCACAGTGAGCCTGGCCCTGGAGAGAATGGAGCCCTGGCTGTTCTCAGCCATGCACTGATAAATGGCATCGTCTTCAGGAATGATCTGGTTAATCACCAATTTACTGGATCCAAAAGGGAAAGAAAGGTGGAAAAGAAGGCTCACATCTTGGATGAACGTAGCTCCACATAATGCAAACAACAGTTACTAACAAGAGTTAGTTTGTCTCTGCTTCCTGAGATTAGCATAATCGACTTACATGACACAAATTCTGCTATTAGAAATGGATGCACAGCAGTGCAATTTAGTACCTTGAAGTGTTCTGCAAAACCTGCCACGTTTCTGTTCATGCCTGCAAAGCCAGGCACAGCAAAAACCAAGCTGCACATCTATTCCCTCTCTGCAAAAAGCAGAACCTTCAGCTTGCAATTCCTGAACCACTCAGCTGCTCACTCCACAGAAGTAGTGGCTACATTCTGCTACTCTGTAAATCTAAAGTAACTCGGTGGTGAAACTGTTCAGTTCAGTCCTGCCCACCCTCCCTGTCAGGCGAGGCAATTATCACCTAAGTTTTACTGATTTTAGGTTCTGATTGATGTGCATCCATCACCACATAAAATGTCCAATTTCAGGTGTACTAGAGTTATATCTTGGCTGGCTATATTTAGCTACTGGAACATCGTCCTTTGGTAGCACATCACTAGCACAGCTCTCCTACAGCAATTGCAGTCTTACCTGTTGTACATTTTTATTCTACCATTCGAGTGTATTCTCCTTCCATTTTTTAACCATGAAATTTTGGGGGCAGGATTTCCTTCTGCTTGACAAGCAAAACGAGCAGTACCAGCTCTAGGCCTTGTTAAGCTTTCAGGCCATTCCACAAACGAAGGTGGAGCTGTAGATGAGTTACAAGAGGAAAAAATAGTTAAAAAACCAAGCTTCTACAAATGCAAGGACAGTAGTCCTACTACTACTACTACTAAATTTTCCAAATTAAAACCTCTTTCATCAAGCCACTCAAATACACATCGACACATGCAGAAAGAAAATTCCTTGTAAACAATGCACATTTGTTTAAAGATACACTATCTGCACAGAAAGTATTTTTGTTCATGCATTAATGAATACAAACAAATCAAACTCCAGACACACTGTCCTCTCATAGATACACGTTACATATTTCTAACTTGGTTACAGGGGCCTTTTCTGTGTTGAAAGCCTGTCCTCCCAGGGCAAACATTGCACCTGGGTATGTCCAAGCACCAGCTCACAACTTAAATCTTGAGTATCTGACACTTCTCATCTAAGTCAACAGACAGAAGAAGGCAGCCACAGTGGTGTGATCTGTTCAGCCTCTGCAGTGTCCCTGCAGTGCACGGTGTTTGGAATGAAGTGTTGGCACACAGCAGAGCTCAGAAAGGCAGGCACAAGGTGTTCAAAGACACTGAAAAGGGAAGCAGGCTCACCCAGCACAGTGAGAGTTGCCATGGCCACTGTGAAGTTCCGAGTGCCGGGGATGGTGGCCCGGCAGACATAGACACCTGCATGCTGCACCTTCACATCCGAGATCATCAGGTTCCCGTTCCCAAGGACTCGTGTGTTGAAGACATCAATGGACTTGTGGTCTGTTGGAGAGAGCAGCAGAAGTGGGTCACAAGGCTGTGCATCTACATCTCTTACCTGAATTAGGTTGTGCATGCAGTAATGGCTTAGATTACACTATGAAAGTCAAAAGGTGCAAAGGAAAGACTTGAGCTTTCAGAGGTTTCCATTTTGCATTTACTTTGCTCTTCACTAATTCCTGACCATTCTGACAGTTGGGCCTCATCTTCTTAAGTGGTTTATATCTGAAATTCATCACCTCAGCCAGAAGTTAACCTCCCCAACTGCCTAAGCACTATGATTCAGTTCATCACTACCAACATTCACATCATCTTTACAAACAGTGATCATCCATCTCCTGAATTATGCTGCAGATGAAATTAGTATATTTGATTACCATGTATTTTCTCCTATTTTTGCAGCAAATGCTCTATGACTATTAGGTGGATTTTTTTTCTTACTTGTTTTTCTGTAAGAACCACTGAATCAACCAGGAATGATGTGTTTATTTCTTACATTAGAAAGAGAAATGTATGAAATTTTTTCATTGTTTGCTTCTACATGTACAGTCCTGACTTCCACATTTTACACATGTTGGAATGAAAACAGGGAAGTTGCTTTCATGAAAAACATGTGATGCTCTGCTCAGTGTTAATATTCTTACTGCATTCCTTCTTCTCCCCTCCCAAGCTGACTATCCCAGTTTTGTCTATACCTATTCATAGCCCACCTGGCCCATTACATTGGATGCAATCCCATTCTCATAGGGAAGAAGAGTGGGAGAAGCACTTACAGGTGTGTTTCATGGGTGCAGCCACCCCAGCCTGCCCCCATCACCGATTCTGCTCCAGTCAGGGATCCCTGGAGGTCAGCACCCTGCCTGTCCCTGTGCCCACCCCATGCCAGGGGCAGTGCACAATTGACAGCAGAATCGAGGAGTCCAAAGCTTCAGAAAACCTTGGGGCTTCTTAACATCAATATTGAAGCATGGAACTGAAAGTGTTTCACTCCTCCTACCTTAACCTACTCACTGTTACCCACGACACAAAGCCTCAGAACAGAAACCTAATTGCTCAAATCCTTCCTTTCCAGTTTTACTTCCTCTCCACAGGCTGAAGGTCACATGCTGTAATTTTAAGACCTACCTAACCGGCTCCATGAGATGATTGGCTTTGGATTCCCTGTGGCTACACACTCCAGAATGACAGTTTGATGAAGAGATGCAGTAACGTTTTGAGGACCAGCTATTATAGATGGCTTGTGAAAAGGCTTCAAGTCTGAGGCTTTGCAGAGATAAAAAAAATGATAAGAAGTGAGGACAGCTGAACAAAAGCTCAATTAATATGAAATAAAATGATTTTTTAAATGTCTTAAGTGTCTTAAATGTCTTAAGAAGAAATAAAAGAAAAGCCTTATTTCAATAATTGTGGAAATTTACATTGAACAATATTCTAGGGACGAGATACAAGCAAGCAAAATTATTTGGACAAGTGATTCAGGGACACCTGCAGCTTGCCAAGGCATCTAAGGTGGTTTTGCTATAAAGAAATAAAAGAAAGAATAGGATGCCACTGACAAAAATCTGACATGGTAAATACCTGGAATAACACTCAGCACTGCCTCAGTGCTTTTCCGTCTGTTGGCTGCAGTTGTGGCAACACATCGGTAACTGCCAGCATCCTTCTGCTCCACACCATAGATCTGAAGCACTCCTGTAGGCAGAGCAGTTATCCTGCCACAGAAATAAAAAAAATAATAATAAAACAAGAAATGTAGATAAACATTCAGCCAGTGAACACCACTGTAGAATTAACTCCTTGATTTACAAACAGCCATTGCTACACTGACCTGGGAACAGCAGGCTGGAGACTCAAAAACATTCCCAGCACATGACTCACCTTCCTGCCTTTCTGAACTGCAGGCAAAATTCCCCCCAGCACCACGAGGAGAGCAGAGGAATTAACTTTCAACAAGCATATCTTTCTCAGCCTCAGAATCAACCATCCCAACCTTCTTTAGACTGCTACTACATTCCTGCTATTCAGATTGGATGATTTTTACAGCACTTTCTGATACATGGGCATAATTGGTGTACAGTGCCCAGAACCCACCTATGGTTTCAATTTCTAGTGTCTCTTTCTGCCTTCTTTTTCATGCTGGGTATCTTAGACATGTTCAAATGGAGTTACAGGTCAAAAAGGACAGGAGTCACTTCAATGAACACAAACTGGATATGGAAAGAATCTAGCAGACAGCAGATTGTATACTTCAAGTTAATCACTTCATTAGAAGATCCCTTGCATAGAATTTCCTTGGTATCAAGTGTTTTAACTGAATTTTCTGTATATATAATTCTTTGTTGTTCCTCTAAAGAAGAACAAGTTCAGCATCAATTCTTCAGTGAAAGCAACCCCACTAGTTCACACCACTCCCAGAGCCAAAGTTCACCCATTCTGTTCCCCACTGCAATTCCTATTCCTGAGGATGACTTGCATACAAAATTCACAAATAAGAATTCAAAGATCAGTGATTACTGTGCAGACAATAGTGAGTAAATTTGGTCTGCACTCATAACACCTATTTAAAATTCACTAGAAACATACCCATGACTAGCTATTTCCATAGTTGACATGGAACTTTTTTTATGTAATGGCATTGCAAGTATTCCAATTTTCTTCTTGTAGAAGGATCAAAACGATAGCAAAGAATAAAAAACATTCTAGAAGGTGTAGCTCTACATACCTGTCCATGACTAAAGGTAAAGTTGTTCTATTCACTTCCCATGTCACAGTGGCAGGAGGGTTTGCTGTTATTTTACAGGCAAGTCGAGCTACTCCACCTTCTTGGACTTCAGTTGAAAGAGGCTGGACTTCAAATGCAGAAATGGCTAAAAATAAGAGAACATTAATTTTAATGGACTAAAGCGAGAAAAAAATTCCTGGTTAAATCAAACTCTAGTTCGTAGATCAACCTGTAAAAATACTCAGAAATACTTCAGATACAAATATTTCTGTCTGCAATGAAAGATGAATCCAACTGCCTTGTCAGCTTAGCTCAATAGCACATTTTCACTGGTTGAAGGTTTACTTAAAATAACTTTGCTTTAACATAATTCAGTAAAAAAATGTTTCAATTAAATCTGTTAACAGATTTTCTAACAGGAAATACAATATTTTGCATTCTTCATTTATTTACTGAAAGCATGATGCAGCAAACTAGACAAGTCTGCTCACATTTCAAAATAAAATCTCTAGGAATATAACAAAGGCATAAATTATAAGAACAACCCAAACCAATGCAACCTGAGTTTCAGAGCCATCCTGCAGCACAGCTGCACCACAGCCAGTGGCATGAAAAAGGATTACTGCAACAAGGCAGAAAGATAATCACACAGCCTAATTGAAGGAAAGCATTAAAAGTATAATATTCATTGGAACTACAAAATTGTACCAATATAAGAAAATTCTGGATGCAATTACTTAAAGGGACACAGTGAGACAACAGAAACATAATATTAGGTTTTCATTTATGTATATAACAAGAATTATTTACTTCCATGCACTCAGTATATAACAGCTAAAGATTAAAGACAGAAGTGACACTCCTAGAACTACAAAAGCTAACTGAGGGAAATTAGTATTTCACAGAACACAAAATGCCATCACAATAGCAAGCAAGAACAGGTTCAGCTACACTGCACAGCAAGTGCAGTGCAAGTTGTTAATTGAAGTCAATATACATAAGGAACATTTTTCACCTGAGCAGGAACAATGTATTTCCCCTGAAAATTCATCTTTTTAAAGACAGCAAAAGTCACAACTATGAAGAACTGCACAAAATCTTCAGAAAACCTAATTGACGACACTAAATGCAGTTTTAGAAACAAAAAAAATCCCTGCTTACCTATCATCTAAATTTATACATTGTTTATCATTTTAGCTCAATACTTGCTCCTTCTGTATCTTTCTTTATGCACATCTCTGGTTTCTTCCTAATTCCGACTTTATTTGTTCCAATAAAATCTGTTTTTACAAGTCTATTGCTGTCTCATGAAACCTGACCTCTTTGTAGCAGGCTTGTTTTCCTGGCAAGCACTGATTCCAGCTCAGAACCCCAAGAACAAGTCATTAAAGCAGTGCTGTTAAGAGGCCAGAGCTCTATAAAATGGATAAGAAACAAAGTCTCAAGAGACATACCCTGCTCCCAAAAACAATCCTGCAATGCAATAAATGTAAGTGCCTTTTTATTTGAGTTTCCACCCCCCCCTTCTCCAGCCTATTTAATCATTTTGTTCCCAGATTTATAGCCAAAAGAAAATGATTAATGCCACTCTGAGAAGCTGATGCTCCCTCCCTTTTTAACTTCCAAGATACCAAACGTTGCTCACAGAAGCAGAAGACAACAACTAGAAACTGTATTTACTTGTATAAATTCCTGAAATTTATGTGACAGGTGCATGTGTTAGCACAGTAACTTCTGAGTATGAAGATCTTTACTGGACAGAACTGTGTGATTTATGCTATCAATGTCATCTATGCAGAGAGAAATCAGACTTCAGTTCTGGTATGAGTTCCTTCATTTACCATTGAGGCAAATATCCACAGGTTCAAAACCCAAGTGATTACTTGCTGTGACACACTGATGAAGTGTGAGAGAACCACTGCTGATCTACATGGATTGAATATTATCCTACCTCATGTAAAAACCTTCTGTGTACCTAAGCAGGTTTATAGAGATTTAACTATTAAGGTAAGAAAAGGTAAAACTTAAAAGCTCTTGCCTCACACCTTTTGTTTGTTTAAATGCAGAAGCAATCCTTCAATGACTTTAATTATGAAAAGACAGAACAAACAAGCAAAAAAAAAAAAAAGCACAACACACACCCAGTTAATTTCCTCCTGAACAAATGCAACACAAATCCAGTGACCTGTTCCTTCACATGCTGCACTTTCTACTTACACACTTCATGTCATTATGTGATTTTCTGAATGAGCTTTCTTAAAAGGCAAAAGAAATTCCAACAACCTACATGTTGATTGCTCTTTCATCATGGCTGGCTCTAGCCCAAGGCTGGGCTACAACTGTAAAATAAAAAACCTGTAAGAATGAAAGATAAACCCAGAACTGAAAGAGTAGGACAGTTTTCAACTAAGTAGAATGCACCAAATATTGAGAAACTCTGCAGCTCATGATAGCAATGCTCAAGTGTTTCGCAAGAGATAATGGCCACTCAGAGGTGAACTGCTCAGGTGGAAAGAACAAAAGTGCATAATGCCATTTGTACAAGGCATGTGTGAATGCTACTGAGAATTTCACAACAGCCCTAACCCTTCAAGTGAAGCTAAGAATCTTTTAACTTTTTGAAACTCTCCAGTGAAGAGGTTTCATTTGAGAAAGTAAACTTGTATGTTAAAGAGAAGCTATGGCTTTTCCCAAAGAAATGGATTTCAGGGTAGCACATGACAACTCTTGTCTTCTTGATCAGTTTTTGTGATGCACTCTCTCTGAAAGCATTGAAAAATCCTACAAATATACATTTGTTCTACAATTTAACACCAAAGCCAATTTGCACATATTTTCTTGGAGTTCATGCAGTTTCCCAGTTCTTGTAGGAAAGAGGCTTAAAAAGAGATTATGAAAGGAGTTCTGCCATGCCTTCTGCCTATACAGACACACATTTCAAATGATTTGCTGCTCAAATGGCACACTTTGGTCTGGATCTGGCTTTGGGATAAACTTCATATGAGTATATCCTGACAGATCCAGACACATGGCAAGACTGCAGACACACAGCTATTCTCATTTCTGAATGAGCATTTGGAGTGCAGCATGCTGGAGCTGTCAGCAAGGAATACAATGGATTCCTTGCTCAGGAAGCAATCCTGAGCTTCCCAAGAGATGCTAGGAAAAATTAAGTATTTTGAAGCCAAAATTATGCTTATAACACACAGTTCAGAGGCGAATGTCACACAAATACAGCAATATGGGTAAAGATTTTCATAACTGTAAGTGAAAAGGGATTACTGTGAAAGGGCAATCCTGTATGTGCTACCACAGTGATTATTTACACTCACCCTTAAAACTTCAACCAAGCATTGTTGGACCTAGAACTGGTATTTTTAAAATGTGAGGCATAAAAATGAGGTATTTCAGGAGAAAAAGAACCTGACCTGTAAGGAAAGATGAAAAGAGCCAGGATCTGATTAGCTCTGGGAAAGGAAACTCAAGAGAAAAGTGATAATCTTACTGATTAATGAGAGTCATTGCTCTCTGTTCTCCCTATGTCTTTGTATACTTGTAAGAACAGAAAAAGCAAGAAGAGGTTTTAGCTCCAGTGTGGGAAGTTCAGGTGAGGTTGCTGAATGGAAATGTATTGGCAAGGAGCAGGCAAATAAGGGAAGAAACTGCATCTGCAAAGACTTTATCTCACTCTGTCGGCACAGGCATCTTCCTTCTTCTAATGGCAATTATTTAAGGCAAACAACTGAGCTGAGATGGAACTGAGATCCATCTGTAAGAGGAAGTGATATCATCCTGAACACATTTGGCCCTTTCAGGCACAAAGGAAAAGTGTCAGTCCATTCTGACTGTTATAAAAGACTGTAATTCAAACAACATAATGGCATTCTTATAAATTAGCAGAGATTTAAGTCCTCTGATAAACTGCAAGTGTGGCTTTTTCACTAAATTCAGCTGTCATTTTTAATTTCTGCCAGAAGGGTTAGAAAAATAAGTTTAACTAAAATACACTTTTTCTATAACCCTGCATTTTAAAGAGATATTCTGAAATTGCATGTTTTTGTGCTACTCTTGGCTAAAACTTCAGTTTAATACACTTAGTTTTAATTAATAACCAAACCAGGCTGGAGCCTGATACTTAAACTTAATTGGAACAAAATTAGTTGCTTTTCCCCCCCAAAAAAAATCAGACACATCACTAAATAAATAAATAGTCAGATAAATCATACAGGCTGCTGACATCACTGCCCACATATTAAGAATGCAATGAAAGTTCTAGAGAATGCTGTATCAGGTGCTTAACTAATTGCACTAGAATTTTAAAACTGTATTTTTCTTTCTATCAGTAATCCCTGGCAGTAATGCTATCACATATTGACAAGTTAATGAGTTGTGCTAGTTTAACCAAAAGCAACTGACAGCAATAAAACAACTGAACAACTGCTCTCTCCTTCTCCCCAAAAATATCAAACCAGGGAGGGGACTGTGGTGTGCATATGCCTTTTCTCTCAAGGTGGCTGTTCTTCTCCCTTGCATGCTGAGAAACACTCGTAGGAGGGAAAAGGAGAGGAGAAGAATGATCCATCCTGTTCCAAGCCCTGTGTAGCTGCAGAAGAGAAGAGCAGAATACTGCACATTATCCTTACCCAATGCACAAGGAAGTCCTGATCACAGGTTGAAGCTCCAACACCAGCACTCACAGATTTTAATGTCCTTGTCAGGCCCAATCACACCTTCAGTCCCAGAAAGGCCTTTCTGAACATTTCAAACAAGCTTTTCCAGACAATTTCACTTCTGAAGGTGGCATACAATTTAAAGGATTAATGAACCAGTTCACCACAGTTTTAAAATCCATGTGTGTGTGTGTACAGCATAACTGCAATAGTTAGAAAACTCACAGTCTTTAAGCTATCTCACTTCACCTCACTGATACCTTGGGAAAAGCTTTGCTAAATGGCACCTTGCACCCTCTAATCCCAAATTAAACTAAATCCTTTTAATGTGCAACAAGGAGATTGCTGCTATTAATCCCTGGATTTTAGGCACTAACACTAAACTGTTAGACATGACTTTAAAATCAGTATTCGCTGGAATTGCCTGGCAATGTGGTCATCCTGCTGAAGGCATTCATTTCACCTTTCTGTTTCCCAGCTTCCTATTTTAGCTTTAATTCCTGCCTTTCCTTCGTTCTAACAAGTTGGTAACTACAAACTCACTCCTGGAGAGAAGGCAGGATAGACAGACCTAAGACTACATGACAGAAATGCCTTGGATTGCCATGACTATGACATGTGGTTTCTCAAAATGAAAAAGAAAATAACTTTCCTGGAAAATCTAAAGGTTGCATGTAAAAAGTGGGGGGGAAGGGGGTGGGAGATGACATCTGATTCAGATATTATGTAACAGAAGAGAAATATTTCAAGGAAGAAAGAAAAACAAGAGATTGAATCAAACACCAGCCTTGAATTACTGATATCAAATCTGAGGAAGAAAATCCTTCCCTTTAGTATGAACAGTGTAGCAGCAGTTTTAAAAATGATAGCTCATAATTTCACTGAAAAAGGAGTCCAGACTCAAACAATTACTTTACAATTAAATAATAGGGAGGTTAAATGAGACTGAAACTGCCACACTGATTTGACACGATCAATAATTGATATGGGACACTTATTAATCTTTCTATCCCACACATTTTTTAAACAATTTTCCATTTAGAATCTCCTAGCAGTCATTTTAACACTTTAGAGAAGGTGGATCAGAATTACAGTTGGTACAGAACACAATGATATTCTACACCAATCATTCCCAAAATGGTGTATGGAAAAGGGGCTTTGGAAAACCCTGCAGAGTGGGAAATTACAGAACTGCATTTTTATGAGCTGTTACCTTAGCACTACAACTTGGGTTCCTGAAAACACAAACCTAAATAATAATAATAATAGTAAAAGAGAAATAAAAATGCTCAAATATTGCAAAAAGCTGACAAGATGAAAAACTCCATTTCTACAGCCTGAAAGACACAAGCACAGAGTATGAGCCAGGTTTGGCCATAAAAATTGGCATTCCCTTCAGACAAAACTGATATTTCACACCATGTGCTCATCACATTTCAGCTCACAGAACAGTACTGTTGTATCTGAGGAGGAAATTTTTCTGAGGCATTAGCCTGCAAAAACCTTTCAAAATCACATTCTGAGTTTTGGAGGGACTAGAAAATGCTGTGCACATAGGGGTAATTACAGAAAGCTTTCACTAATAAACACCAAGAAGATCCCAGATGAGGAGATGAGTGAGGATTTGGGCCATCTGCCCTTTCTGCTATTCTCAATTCATTACTTCTTCTCTGGACAAATCTTCTCCAAGGCCCTGACTGCTCAGCTAAAGGCTGAGCTCCTTTGCACAGCTTACTGCAGTTGGCCTCCAATATACTGCCAGCAGTTTGGGAAACTGCTCTGCTAAAACTTATGGTCACCTTCCTGCAAAAACATTTACTCCAAGCCTCCCACATACTTACTTCCACACTAAACTAAACAATGAGAGAGAAATGCAATAGAGAAGGTAATGTAAAAAGGAGGCAACAATGTTATGTTCTTGGTATGTTCTAATTTTTCGTTTCCTCTCTCATATTCTTGCCAACTTGCTGGCAGGCATCTAGGAAGTGCAATGCTTAGGCAATGATTTCCAAACTAAGATGCAGATCTCCAGGAATTACTCTCCAATCTCCAATAAGAAGGGAGAAAAGAAATCATTAGCCTCATATTCAAAACCCATACTTATGAAATACAAAGCAAAACTGTTTCTTTGCCAATTAAAATCTCTGTACATCAAAGTCCAATGTCTCTGCTTAAAGAAAAAAAACTAAAACTGCCCATTCACAAACTACCCACAACTTTTCTGGTACTGAAGAATCCTATATAACTAAAAGGCAATGAAATGGAGAAGCAAAGAGGTCAACAGCCTGAGCACCCTTGAACAAAAGTTCCCTTGGAGATGTCAGCTGCAATCTCATTTGTTTCCTGTAACACTTTCAGGTCCCCTGCTCCTTTCTTTAAAGCTCCTAATTCAGTGGCTGACAAATGATCATTTAAAAAATCCCTGTACAGGAATAACCAAGTCTGAATTTGTTCACTGAAGATCACTAAGCTCTCTACCATTTGGGCTGGGACTAGATTCTATAAAAGTGCTTATGGCCACACACAGGCAGATTTCATCACCAGCTTCTCAAAGTTAAGACCAGTCTGCAGTTTCATTTATAGTATTTTCTCTTCCTGAAAACCTGGAAGTCAGCTAGGCTATTCTGGACTAGGATTTTAGGGAAATGTATTAATTTATCCTTTCTTTCCTACACTATATCCTTATTCCTTCGTTCTTACAGTATCCTCAGAAAGTAGGAAAATATATTGTCTGGTTTCAGCTTAAAACCACATCTACACACAGAATAGAAGTTTTGTGAACAAGTTTCTGATCAATTCCAGTGCAAAAAATCAAGAGAAGAGGACTCAAGTGGATGCATGTTGAAGATAGGAAAGCAGAAAAAACTCAAAAAGTTAAGAAAAAACCTCAACACCATCAGAATACATCAAGAATCTCTCTGATACTGATCAATTTTTTCAAGAATAAAAGCAATCATTTCTTCTCAGGATATACTCTACTTTAAGAAATCTGCTCTTTTCTTTTGCTGAACAGGCAGCACTAAATATTGGAAAGTGTTAACTATAGCAACAGAAGAAGTTCATAATTAGCATGTCCACTCTATGCAATAGAAAAAAAATCTCTAAACAGTTGAAGAATATTGGCTCCTCAGAAGTGAATAATCACCCTCCGAAAAGTTCTCTTCAGTGCAGAGAGGCACATGCAGGAACAGAAAGGTACAATTTGACAAGGTGATTATTAGACTGCACTGTTCTCTCCTCACTTCTTCAACCTCCTGGAACAGACACAGAGGTTGTTATCCATGGCATAACATAACTGTGAAAATAAATGGGATGCTGGGCAGCAGCAGTGTGCTAGAGAGAATAACAGGAGGATCCTCACTGACAAACCACCCACGAATGCCTTATTTTACAGTTTGTTCTCCTGCCCATCAGGTGCTCTTAGAGCAACACTGAGATGAGAATCCATAATAGCAATGCAAGGGCATGCATCAGAATTCCCAATCTGTGAAGGAAGGAAGTACAGGATAACACACCTAGGTCTTTCTATTTTACTTTGGTAGAAGCAGCTGCTGATATTGCAACAATCCCACTCTTGCAGCTACATGCAAGCTACTCACATATTGCCTTACTACACCTGAATCATTTGATAGGAGGCAGAAAACACACCACTACCACCCCTGCCAACAAAAGTAGACAAATATATCACCTCAGGAGTTATCACTACCACTGTTTTAAAGGAATTAAAGCCTCGAGGGTTTGAAATACGTGGCTCTATATATTCAACAGTTTCTTGATGGTGTGACTGACATTCCTTACCAAACCATGTAAACAAGCATGAGAGATTTGATCTTTCCACTTCTGAAGGCATCCCAGCTGGGGTTTTCCCTTCTCAGTCTATCTATCATCCAGGCAACAGTGTGTGGCCACAGAAGGCACAATAAATGCTAATGCACTTATCAAGGAATTCCCCTCTGCTCTTCTGCAGACAAGAAGCATAGGAAATAGGAGAGAAAAGGCACACAGTAAGGCACATTAACCAGCTTCAAAGCTGTTCTACTTGTGTGGCTGCATGCATTCAGCAGAAAGAACACACCACTTTCTCCCTTGCAAGGACTGATTTCCTTCTACAGTTTGCCCAGTGATTGCCTTCTAGTATCTATGCTTAATCCCACAGATGCCTTTCTTTGGAGTTGCTGCCATTCTGTGAAGAATTAGTTCTGCTTAATAGCCCAACTGTTGCATGGGGAACATCCAGCACAGTTTTGCACTTTACAACATGAAGACAAGGATCAGAATACAAGAAGGATTTTGCAACAAAAGACAAGTCCCTTCACAACTGACCTAACCTGGCATCCAAAAAGAAAAACAAACAAACAAACAAAACAACACCACAAAACAAAAACAAACCCACACAAATCAAAATAGAATATTAAAGATTTAAAGATTGACTGCTATGATTGTAAAGTTCCTCAAAGAACAAGAAAAATTTAATAATCATCCAGTGCAACACAGAAAAGACAATTGCAGCATTTTGCAACAAAAGTCTGCAGCACTGGAAGCATAAATCTGCCCCATTCTGACCAATGAATTTCACTGCAGATGCCAGCAGAAGGGTAAGACCTCTATTTATCAGCCTTGTATCTCTAAAATAAATAAATGCTATTCCTGGCTGAAATAAAGCTAGACCCCGAGCAGAATGCAAAAGCCACTCTCCACCTCACCCTGCCTAGCTCATCAATCAGAGGAAGCAGCACAGAGCACATCCCAGGAGCAGGGCCCCACACATTCCTGTGCTGCACCGCCCACCCCCGAGCTTTCCCTCACATCTGGGGGCAGGCAGAGGAAGGGCTTGCATTTCATACAGTGGCAAACTGACACCATCCCCACATGAATGGCTGTAAGCTGATATGGTGGTGCTGTTAAGTCTCCAGATTGTCAGAAATGCTATTCCTGAGAGATAGGAGAGCTCTCCGTTTTTTGCCTAGAGTGTTTCAGGATCAGCATCTCTGGATGAAAGACAATTTCCCTGCAAAACGCTGAGCAGGGGTACTGGGAATTCAAGTCCTTCAGCCCCCTCTCCAAATGTCAACATTTCGCCGTTCCCGTGGGGGAAGGAAAGAAGAAATACCTCCACTCTCAAGGGCCAAATGCCTGCAGCTCACTTCCCTGTCACCAAATGCCCACCACTGTGTTACAGAGCCCAGAGATCTCACCCAAGAACAGTCTTTCAACAGAGGGTAGCAGGGAGAAAATCAGAAACAAACTTCACACAAAAAACCAAGTGAAATGACACTGTCAGTACTACCTATTTATCAAAGCAACTTAAATCCTCTAATTAGATGTTGACCTGAAAAATTTTGGAGGTAGGAGAGGGAGAATTTTCACATGAAACTGCAATTTTCACATGAAACAAATTAGAAGTGCACCTTCCAGATAAAAATTATATTGCCTTCAATGTGGAGGAAGTCACCTTGCTATGGCTATTGAGTGCTTGGGTGGGAGGCAATTGTCAGACTCTTGGATTTCCAGTCTGCCCAGTCACAGCACAACCAAACAGCCATGTTCTACTGAGTAGGAAATACACCCAGTTATTAGATTACTTACTTGTTCCAATACACAATGACAACCCATTTTTCCTTTCCATGATTTTTAAAAGCTCATTTATTTGTCTCCAGCTCAAGGCCACGAATCAAAGCCACCAGGGAAGGACTGAGGGAAGTGTTATCTGGAGCCCAGAGAAGCTGGTGTCCCCATCTCAGACATCCTACTCCAGCCTGAAACAAGCAAGTCCCAAGCCAGGGGACAGATCCCTGGGAAATGCAGCTGCTGGCAGGAAAGGAATACCACCAGGCCTCCATGAAAGAAGTCTGCCTATTCAACAGGTGTTTGACACTTCCCAGATTTGTGACACATATGCAGAGGTATATAACAGAAGCATTAGCAAGGTTAGATTATCTCAGACTTCCATCTTCCATTGTGCTCTTAAGATAGTTAAGCCATTCATTTATCTTGACAAATACAAAATTCTCCCTTTTCTTCTAAAAAGGGGGAGAGAAGAGAACACAACAGATCAAGCTTCACTTTATTTTCTTCTAAGTTATGCACTCGTACTTCCATCAGTAGAAGTAAAACACCTTGGCCTGAAGCCAATCAGAAATCCCCCGTAATACATTCAATAAGCCAAATCAAAACAATACATAGCTTATGAGAGTGGGGAAAAGAAACTTGAAGGTCATATTTCATCTGCTGCAGCTCACCACGCTCATTCAAACGGAGGCAGGAGGTTAACCGGGGGGATCTGCTCTCTAATGCCTCTTATTTCCAGTGGAAGGAGCTAAGCACAATGTGCTTTGCTCAGTGCTTCGTGAAGAGGACCAGCAGGAAAATCCTAATTTTCTGGGAAACACAACCCAGCTGGAGGGCAAAGGGACAGAGGAGCCAGGCAACACACTGGAGCTGACACACACTTCCCTAAGTGCAATTACAAGTTGTTTTTTTTTGCAAGTATTAGTTATAAAACTGAAAACATGATTCTGGTTTCATAATGCATGGCAACAACTGCCTTGTTTTACAAGAAAGGGCATTCTAAGCCAGCAGAAGAAAACAGCTCTCCTGAGCATTTAGAAAACGCTGCTTTTGTGCAACAAACTATTGTTCCAGGCAAAAACAGGGACTAGATAGAAAATACTAGGTTCTACCCCCAGCTTTACCATTGCCTGTGCTGTCTGGAGGAAAGCAATTTATTCATTTGATCCTGTACAATTTATTCTCTTCTCACATTTCTCTTCATCCAAAACAGAGGTAACACACTAATCTTTTACTTACTTGATGCTCTCCTGGATTACTTAAAACCATATATTAGAGGTAGTAGGAACATTAACACTCGTGTAACACACACATTAAATCCAAGAGTGAGGTTAAAAAGAATTAATATTCTTAACCCTGTAAAATCAGCAAATCACAAAAATCCATGGATTTTTGGCAGAAACGTAGTGGGGTGGACAAGTCACAGAAAGGATGGGGAAAACAACAAAGACCAAACAAACCAAAACAACTCCATTGCACTGATGGAATTGAAATTATCTCTCCCTGTACATGAGCACCTCACTGCACTGATAAACGAAATCTCTCTCAGATTGAAGGCTGAATTAAAACGGAGCAATGCGGGAACTCTCCTGACCCAAAAGTAATCCACTCAATCATATAATGCATCCCCTTCCTTTTAGCAAAATGAATAGCCCTCCATAGAACCTTTTTCTTCCTTGACAAGTCCTTGACAGAAGAATGTGAATCTGGACAGTTAAATGAATCAATCACCAGCTGCTAGTCCAGGGCCAAGATGGTGAGCCGAGGGGCCTGCCAGAGTTCACTGACCACTGGTCAAAGCAGGACAAAGGCTTTGCCTCTATGAATAGTCTGCTCCCGGGATCCAAAGGTCACTTAGCTGCCTTGGAAACAGTCCCCTTTTGGTTATTTAAAGTTCTCAGGCTATTCTGCCACAGATGATATTGTTTCAGGTGGTCACCATCTTTCGTCACCACAAGTTTGTGAAAGGCCAGGCAATGATTATTTAGATAAATGGAAGACAGTGGTGAACATGGCAGGAATTAAATAGTGAGGAAAGGAGCAATTAAAATAAATAAAAATAATTATTTACACTTCACCATAATCCCAGCTTCTGAACTGGCCTGTGAAAAACATTGCCAGAGAAAGAAGGACCCTGCACCCAAAGGTACAGATCCCCCAAGAGGATCCAGGTGTACATGCAGCACTGAAGGCACAAGGTCTTGAATACTTCACTGCTTTTGAGATTCTTTACATGAATGTGTCAGGAAGAACAACAGAGAGGAAAAAAAGAAAGGAAAAAACAAAAACAACAAAACACTACCCCAAGCATAAGGGCTTTTCTCTAGTCACAACTGCAGGGCTGTGTTTCCAAAATCTGTCCTATGGCTCAACCACAGCCTGCAGATTAACAAGTAGGTGGTAGTCCAGGCTATGTGGGGGAGTAAATATTTGAGAGAAGAGACAGAGCAGATGAAAGAGGAGATGAAACCCACAGGTGCCAACTCCTCCACAGCACTGGAGCACACAGTCCTGCCTGGCACCTCAAAATAGCTCTTTTCCACTGCACCAGAAATAAACCAAATTTTCACCTCAGTCAGATGACAGAGTAAAGTTTGTACTGACAAACACCAGAGAGTGTATAGGTGAGCATGTGTACATATATATAATATTAGCTGAGGATCATTCTTATCAATAAAGTTATTGCTAAATACATGCTCAGATACCACATTTTGGTTGAGTCAGAAAGTTCTGACAAACCTACTTGTTTAAGAATTTGCCACAAGACCCTCTGTTACAAATCTTTTTTTCATCACATCCTGCCCATAGAAAAGTCTAATACTTTCAAGCATATTTATTCCATTGTTTTTGCCTTACATACATCATCAGATGAATGAAGCTAATCCCTAAATTTCCCACTCACATATTCAATACATGTCTCTTATATGTGTGTATACTCACATTTGAGTATACACAAAAAAAGAAATTTGGATGAAAATTTCCAAACCCAAATGCTCAGAAGTTGGGAAACTGAAGAAATGAAGCTGTTTATGTAACTGATTTGCTCTGTTTATATATATGTTTTAGGAAACAATACAACTGCACTTCCCACACTATTCAGAGCACCAAATTAATGGTGCTCACATAATGAGCATCTATTCAATATTTTGTTTTCTCCCCTCTCTTCAGTGTGTGTCCTCATTCCTTGTTTACTACACTCTGTTAAGCACTGCCCTGAACAGAGTTACTAACTTCCCTGTGCCCTTTCCTGCAGGGCTCTGCATTACAGCTCTTCACAAATGTTACTGCATCCACTTTCACAACACCTTGAGATTATGTTCTATTATCAATTTAATTTTACTGTTGGGTATGGACAAACATTTGGATGGTGGACTGAAATATTCACTAAACTCAGACATCCAAGACATGACACTGATCCTCCACAGTGCTCCACACGTTGCAGTCATGGACAGCTCCCCCAGCAGCTCCAACTGATCAAACCTCAGAACCTCATATCAAATATCAAGGCCATTAGAAACACATAATCAAAGAGTTCCCATGAAAAGTAGGGACAAGTGGGCTCATGGCACATATTGCAGAATGCTTCTGGCATTTATAACACTCTAAAGATCCCCTGACCAGGAGATTATTCTTTGTCTTTCTGGAAGTTTCCAAGGGAAGCCCAGGCCTCTTGTGTCCACCTTCCATGTCCTGAAAGATCAGCTGCTCAGATGGGCACACTCAGTCAGTCTTTGGCAGATCCCCAATCCTCTTCCACTCCAAACTTGTACCCCTGGCAATCTCCAAACTGAGCCAAGCCCAGGACTCCTCTCTCCACCAGGTTCTCCTCAGGACTCACCTCTTCCCACCAATGCCCTTCCTGACCTCTAAACACATGAGACCCCTCACACCTCCACCTCACCCCCTACCCCTCCCAAACTTCCTCTCCAGGTAATTAGAGCATTGCTTCCAGCTTTCCATGCCAGCTGGTTTCTCCAGGCAGTGTTAGATCACACTTCAGCTCCTCGTTAATGCAGAACAGGAAAAAAAAAGCAAGTCTACATCTGTCCAAGACAGCTTAGAGGGAAAGCCCAGCTTGGTGCTCACAAGCTACATGCTCAGCACAAGCAGCACCTTGTGTGTCTCTTGCTAGTCAAGCTGAGTAAGGCTGTGTGAACATATGACAAAAAATCAAAAAGGTTTGAGATTTTTTTCCTCAGAATTTACAGGACAACCAATTTTAGTCATAGCAACAACAAAAGCTACTTCCAGGCACAAAGCCACTTCCCCAACAAGTTCCATGTCTCTGTTCCCTAAGTAGACATTCCCATTCTGTCCTGGTGAAAAAAAAAAAAAGAGAAAACACAGAAAACAGATTCACCTTAGATTTGCTCTGTGGAACAGGATAAATATCCCTGATGAAATATACTGTGCTAGAAAAATTTAAAAGTAAAAAGATGGATAGCAACATGACAAATTTCTATCCAAAAGGTTAGCATGTCAGAAAATTAGCAATGACAGTTCTACAACATAAATATTTGGTAAATTTAAGGGCAGGGTGCCACTAGCTCCCTTAGACTAAGACCATCATTTGCACACACATACAAAAATAACAGAGCAGAAGAAAAGTCTACCAGGATACATTTTTTGCAAGAATCATGATTAAAAGAATCAATAGGATTCATCTCTACTATGCAAAAACAAAGTCTGGCAGCCAATTCTTTCCTGGGGGAGGCGATGGGGGGAATTTTTATGCCTTCTTAGAAAATCATGAGGTGTTTTTCCCATTGATAGAACTCTAGGCTCTGCTATTCCTTCAGAAACATCCTTGCTGAGAGGACTATAGCCAGGGCATGCTAACAATTCAAACCTATCTCACCTTACCTAGCACAAATATTTCAATTATTTTAAATCAAAGTAACACCTTGGTGAGGTTACCTTCACATTGCTATGTCTTGAGATGGTCAGAGCTAATCTACCAGTTAGTAGCTGCCAAAAAGAGAAGAAAAGCTCTTCCCAGACAGTCCCAAAGCCCCACTGCTCCAGCCTACTTACCTCTAGCAAGCCAATGGACTCATTAAACTCCTTTATGTTTCACTGCAGTTTCTTTTTTTACTAACTTCATGTTTACATCACAAGTGGACTTCAGTTTTTAGCACACAGCAAAAACCCCACAGGCTACTCACTACTAATGAAGGTCATTAAAGAAAATGTCAACATTATAAACATTCATCCAAACACAAAGCACAGATTTTGAACATGCTGCATTCTCTCAATTGGATCTACTCCCTGGATCTCCTCTGGCACACAAAGTATACACAACTCTAAAAGGAAAGAAATACTGTTTCCAAACTGAAGTGTAATAAAATTCTTCATGAAAAAATATTTATTCTGTTCTCAAAACTGACCATTTTCAATAAAATCTCTGACCATAAAGGAGTCTAATGTACTACCATGTGTTCCTTAATGATACCTATTAGCAGATTAGATATGTTGCCTTTTATGTATAGTTTCCTGCAGCTATTTTATGACAGATAATATAGAGGTTCTTTCAGTATGTATAGTTTTTATTATTATTATGTGTTTATCTGAAATAAATCCATGCAAAACCAGTAATTACATTGAGGGGGGAAGGGAGGATAAAGCCCTGTTTAGATTTCAGGGATTCACCATCTGAAAGCTTTTATTCTTCCACAGTGAAGGAAAGTTATGACCTTTGACATGTGGCCATGGTGCCAAAGAAACTGCTCATAAATGTGTGTCAGTAAAGAAGCAGAAATCAATAAATTCATTTAATCCAGTGAACTATTATGTAGTGAGACACAACATATTTCCAAGAGCCAACTGCTCTACTCTTTTCTCTTGAAAGAGAAAAATTTTATGTAATGGATTTTTTTGGATATTCAATTTTTTTAAGGTATCTTAGACCCTTTAATAAATATTTTGGTCAGTTATGGCACAATTTGTTAGTCCATTCATTTCTGTTTGAAAGATCCCTGACAGAGCTGGATTCAGGTAGCACAACAGGAACACTAGGCAGGCAGATATCCTATTAACAACCTCTACCATTACCAGAGATAGCTATCCCACAGGAATCAAACACTGGCAGGTGTTAAAAGCGTGTATTTTTTTTTTTTTCCATACTGGGTGCTCAAGAGCAGAAAAAAAATGAAATATTATCATTCCAAACAAAGTACTTTCAAAAGACAAAACAAATCACGGTGCTACACTATTATAGAGACTTTCAGCAGTGCATTTGGTCCCCTATGAAACCCTGTGAGAATCAGCAATAAGCAGCACTGGGTAAAGATTATGACCATTACAAAAAAGTTCTGACTGCCACGTGCTGGGAATGTCACAAAACTCCCATCAGTGCTACCAAGAATTCTGCAGTTAATTTCTTGCCCTCTGTGGGATAAAATTGAGCTGCCTTCCTGGCACAGACTGGCTGAGCAAATAAAAGCAGGGTCCACTTTCAGCCCCTATTGAAGATCAATGATAAATCTGCCTGCAAAACTGTGGGCTACAGGGCTGTTTGCATAAATAAGCATAAAAAGCAAGAGGGGAAAAAAGAAATGGTCATATGCTCACTCAGGCTTTGGGAGAGGAGGTGGGGGAAGGAAGTTTCACCCTTGTAATTTGGGACATGCTATGCACAAAGTTTCTCCTCAGGCAAAATGACAGAGTCGTGCCAGGACTCCCAGAGAATATTTCCAGTTAACATCAATTTACAGGATGTCACAGACAAGTTTAATGAACAAAATGATGAATGTCTGTCAATGGCTTCATAAAGTCAACGAATTTTCGCTACAAAGAACACACATAATGCACAGCTCTGCCTGAGGCAGATGTTACAGTTATTAGAGGTTTACTAGAGATCTTGATGTGGATGGTGAAAAGGTAATTTAATAATTTACACTAGTTAACTTGCTGATAAGTCATCTAAGCAATTTATTAATATGTTCAAGATTGTACAAGCAGGAATAAGCATTTAAAATTCTTCTGCATGTTCAAAGACTTTAATTTTAAGGTTTCTTTGAAAAGATAACAGGTTATTTGAAAACTTCCAGTTGTAACAAGGTGTAAAGCAAAACACAGTACTGTGTAACACTGAACTGGTTTTATTGTACATCATTTCTATGGCTATTAAAACAGCTTTTTCTTAATCATTATTATT
>VZTN01020668.1:87336-151186 GCA_013400515.1 Erpornis zantholeuca
TGCAGGCGCTGCCGGCTGCGGTACTTGGCGGGCGGGCTGAGCCCTCCAGCCGCGGCAGGAGCTGCCGGCCATGCCTTCCCTCGGGACGCGAGGCTCTCCCGGGACACCGCACGCCTCACGGGCACGGCGAGCATCGGCAACACGTGCGCTAGACCCGGCGCGGAGTTACCGAAGGGCTGTGCCAAACCCGCCCAGAGCACCGAACCAGGGGAAGTGCTAGCAGTGGACCCTGCACTGCCCGGCGCAGGTGCAGCACTGTCCAGGTGTGCCAGAGCACCCTAGCACCCAGATAAAACTGGCCTTCCCACACCTGCAGACAAATGTTTGACTTCAGGATGGGCATTGATCAGAAATAAAAAGCCAATTTTGTTATTGGTTCTCACTAAGCCCATGCTACAGCACCAATAAAACCACTTCCAGGTGGCCACATGGGAGAGCGCTGTGATGTCGACGATGGGCTGCCCTTCACTTGCATCCTCAGAAAACAGCCTTAAATTTACATCTGCCTCAAACTAGTTTGCCAAAATGCAACCTAAACTGCAAACGTGGCTTGAGAATCACACTATCACCACCCTCTGGATGATGCATGTGGGAGATACCATCAAATGCTGCCGCTATCATTTAAGCTTTCAGTTCCACCCCTGATTTTACCCCATGCTTGCAGCCAGCAATTTCTAATCTCTTTTTTTGTCTATTCAGATTTCTAGTTTCTAAAGTACTGTGTAGGAAGGCATCTTCTTACTCAGCAGATTTGCCCTATGTTTGCATTCATTGTGAGAGCTGCTGACTTCAGTGACAGGCAAGTTTTTACTGCTTTTTGTTCCTGCCAGCACTGCAAAGCTCACAGAGCTGAGAGCTGGCAGCCAAACCAGTCCCTTCTGCTGCATCATCACTGGGACTGGCTACAGCCTGAGTCAGTGACTCCTCTGAAAGATTTCAGAAGAAAATCAAAATGTGATGTAGAGCCATAGTTTGACCTACATCGCCTTCCTCACTTGTCAAAAATACAGAAGCAAAGTTTTCAGGGAAGGTAATTAGGAAATATTTGCTTTACATGCAAATCACTTACCCAAAAGGCATCCAGACAGTTTCAGTCACTTTACAGAGCAAAACTGCACATGCACTGCTTTGGTCCAAATAGGACCAAATACAGCAACAGGATCCACTTGATTCAGTATTTTTCAATTTTCCTCAGTGTTTTAATTTATCTAATCAGAAAAGTGCGAACTCTGAAAAAAATAATCACAAGCAGTTTTGCTCATATTATTTTTGAGCAATAATGACTAAATATTCATTCTTTCTTGTGGTGAACTCACAGCTTACATCTGCATCTCATGCTGGTACTGTACTCACTCCTGCTCAACTCTGGTTCATCAGAGTGACCTGAATTTGAGATTTCCTAGAGGAGCTCAGCACACCTAGAAGAAAAACACAATAGGGTATGCAATACTCAGTAACATTTCTGTGCC
Source organism: Erpornis zantholeuca (assembly GCA_013400515.1). Lineage (NCBI taxonomy): Eukaryota > Metazoa > Chordata > Aves > Passeriformes > Timaliidae > Erpornis > Erpornis zantholeuca. Next base: position 88,806 of record VZTN01020668.1, read on the forward strand.
AGATGCCTTGATCAGTTGGTGGAGTGGCTGGAGCTGTCCCTAGGAGATGTAAGGTCAGTTCCCTGCAGACCTTGGCACTGCTTCCTGCAGGCAGGAGTGGGTGGCTGAGCTGTACTGTCCAGCACTGGACACTACCCCACTTGTCCCAGGAGAGCAACTCCTTGCCCAACTCACTAGCCCTTTTTGAAGGAGGAGTTGGTCTGAGTTGACCAGGGGACAAAAAAAGTCAACAGAGAGAGAGCAAATTGTAGTCCTGTCCTACTAGTGGGCTGGTTTGCCTTAGCTGTGTCATCTCTGCTCACTGCTGTATTCTGCTGTGATGGGGAAACTGCTTTACCATTTCCCTGGACTACACTGTGCCAGCAAGAGATTTTGACTCATGAGGTCTAATGCAATATTTGTTGTAAATGGCTTAACAAAGAAAGTGCTTCCCTCTGGAATGCTCCTTGTGCCCATGTCTGGGCAGCCACAAACACCAATATTTTTGTTTTTACATTTCTGTTTAACAAAATACAATTCCTACTAGAACCAAGCAGTTCGATAGCTAGATGAGTATAAACTTTCCCTCTTTAATTTGTCAGGATGCATTATTTTAACACATTTCCCAGTAATTAATTGGGTTAGAGATAGTGCAGACTCATGATATCTAAATTAATACATAACTGATAAACTCAGTGAACCACAGTTTAAAGCACTGCCAGTTGTAACTTCGTCAAATACACCATATTTGAAAATATGCAGCCAATGAACACAATTATCTACTTGGCCAACCATTCCAGAAGCATTATCTTGGGTAAGACAGAAAGGCAGTCTGGGAGTACAAGATCTTGCCAGCCAACATAAACAAATCTATGTGTACTTTGCTGTAAGGCAGCAATTTTTCTTCTCTCACCAACACAGACTTTTTTTGCTTGACTCGAGCTGTATTTTTGGCTATCCAAATTTCCCCAATATTTGTTGTTCTTTTCAGACCCATATAAGCCCTTTTCTATGTTTTCTCTTAGATTTTTGGGTCTGCAAGCAAGCTGCACACATCTTTCAAAGAAATAATAACTTGTAATATTTGAGCAGTCAGCTCTTCAATGTCTTAAAACCCAAGCCAGTAGTAAGAGCTCTCTTTGAAGTGCTATCCATGGCTGGAACAACAGCATGCTGTTCAGGTTGCTGTCTGTAAATAACCTGATTTACCTTATGCTTTTCAGCCTCAGCCCATGCCAGACAAGCCTATATGTTTCCTGGAAAGAAAGATTTTAAGTATCAGATTGATATGAACAAATCTGATTCAAGGTTTTGCTCCATAGGCAGCTGGAAATGCATCCAGGACTGCTAAACGAGCTAGGCCTATAAAATCCAGAATTTTGGTACTATTATGAACCAAAGAGAGGGATTTTTGAAACATTAATGAAATCTCATGATCAGGGTGCTTACACACTTTGTCTGAAGTGTTACTACATCACTAGAAAGAGAACTTCTAGGCAGGAGTCTTCCCTGGGATGGAATGAGCAGCCTAAGAAAAAGAAAGAAGCTGAAAATTTGCTGTAACTGCACCTTCCCAAGGCTAACTCTGTATTTGTGAGATCACTGCAGCCACAAACCCAGGATGGAGAATAGAGTTTCTTTCCACATTATAGAATAAGATTTTTCTGGTGTTAGAACACTTACATGCCCTTCAGCTTAAACCAGAAACAGTCCTGTTCGCTCTGTGGTCAGCTTTGCACTGAGCATTTCACCCTTATCCGAGAAACTGAATAGCATCATGTTAGCTCTTTCATCCCTGTGGCCTGGAAAAAGCTGTCACAGCAGCATGGATGGTGTTTGGCAGGGCCACAAATGGCCTGAGCCAGGTTCCCATATGCTGCTGCATCCCACCTGATCTAACAAGCCCAGAAATGGGAAGGTGGTTTTGCCCACATGATCTTTTCTCCTGTTTGTGCTTCACATGGATGTGCTCTAATGCCATAACATCAAGGAACAGAAAAGGAGAGGAACAAGCACCTCTGGGTGGGAAACAGGAGAGGTGGGGAGAGAGTTTTTTGGGGCAGTTTAAAGTGTCCCCATTGGAATATGTGGAATCACAACACTATCCTCAATTAGCTGTAGCCTGTAAGAGGTGATACTAGGGTCCTGGAGCCCAAATCCGTTTTCAAAGACACATATAATCATTATCCTGGTCCCCCACAGGCTCAGCCCTTCTCTGCTACCAGTGCCAGCTCCCAGCTCATCCTGCAGCTCTGCTGGGTGTCACTGCTGGTGTGGAGGAAGCTGAAGGCACCAGAGGGTACTGGCAGCACGGGCAGCTGAGCATGGCTGCAGCAGCACTGGAGCTGCAGCCCAGGGCAGGCTGGGGGCAGTGGTAATTGCCAGAAACCTATTAACTGTAGGGGAATTACAGCAATTTGCACCAGCCAGCTCTGCCTTCAGAGTCCCCAAAGCCCAGCTAAGGGGCTGCCATGACACTGCATTCCTGGCAGGGTGTCACCAGCTCTTCTTCTCAGGGAAGCCCCTTTTGTCCTTATAGTTTGCTCTGAGTGTTTTTGATCTGATGTCACTGTAAGGATGTTTAGACACTTCCCTGTTTCTCATGCCAAACTCCTGACCCAATTACAACTGTATTTCCAGATTTTAAGTATGTTACACTAACTCTGTTAAGACCCACCATAAAAATGTTTACTTTTGGCACATTTGGTCACTTAGTAGATTCTTGTTTCATTCTAAACCTGGGTACATTTACCATCTCCATTGCCTTCTCAAAGGAGATTTGCTCTTTATATGAGCAAAGGGGCATGCACACTTTGGGCTGAGCTCTTGGGATGCTAATGAACATTCTCTCTTCCTGTACAGGAAAAGCACACCTTGATAAAGGGATTTTAACAAAGCTCTCACCTCGTCATAGAACAACAACTCCAAAGTGAAAGCAATACAGTTATTTGCTATATTAGCATTTGTTTCCCTTTCTAGCCACCTTCCAGTGCTTCACTGGCCCAAATCAGCACTGCACCTTTGCCAGATTGTTTCACAGTGCCCCAAGAGGCAGCCTCCAGATGCTTACCCCCACCCCTGAATGCTCATCACACCAGAATGAAGAGGAACCCTGCCATGAATTTCAGCAAGAGATGGATGACACCCCAACATCTTCGTCCCTGCTGCCAGAGGTAACCACAGGCAGTTTGGAAGAGCAACCTCACAGGGATCTGGCAAAGTGTATTCCCTTGCTCTCCCATGCCCATTTGCTACTAGTGGAAGGTGTCAAAAATACCTAAGTGTTTTTGGTCAGTCAGCCTGCTGTTTCCTAGATGCAAGACACCAGATCTTGTTGGTACTTTTAACAAACCACAAAGCTACAGAGAAAGGGGCATACCTGATCCCAGATGCATTCTTGTCCTCACATGCAGTGTAAAGACTTTTGTGGAGTTTGGATTTACTGCAGCTCCAAGCTCTCTCTTCTGGCCTTCGTGCCACAGCTGGTGCTCCTCTGCTTCAGTGAACTTCTCTGAACACATAACCTGCCAGAAAATCCTTTCTGTTTTTCAGTAGAGCTTGTTTTCTCCTGGTTCTATCTCACCTGGCTCTTATGTGCTCAAAGGTTGCAACATGGAGCAGAAGATGTGGCAATAGCACGGGACAGTGACTCAGATCAGCCAAAACACCATGAACATTTCCCAAGCCAGGCAGCCTGCACACTTCTGCCATGCCACCTTGGGCTCTCAAACAAGGAGCTGAGCACCATTTACTTCCTCTGAGCTCAGGGGTGCTCAGCACTCCTGGGAGGAAAGTCCTCAGCACCTGGCTGGCATGGGACCAAAGTGACAGCAGACTGGCAGGAGCAGCTGGAATCTGCACACTGAAACACACAGAATATTTTCATGAAGGGTTTATGCATATGTAGAAATCGTGAGGCACAGGAATGGCCAGTGAGTGGAGAAGAGCTGTCCCATAAAATGCATTTGCAATGTATATATTTTTCAGTTGGCTCAGCACAGTCCCCTCTCTCAACCCTTTCCCCAGTACAGAAACAAACAAAATCCTGGAAATGCTGCAGTACTGTACTCTGATGTTATCTTCCACAAATCAAAGTGTTTAGGCACTGGGTCGATACAATTAGTATCAGATCAAGAATAACTAAACAGAAAGAAAATATCTTCTAGGTTACCCTTTTCTGTGCTTGAATCTACAAAGGAATCTCTCAGAGGCAGCTTTTTGTTAGTCTGTCATGCTTATCATGATAACCCACTGTTCTGCAGCTATTTGTTTAGCAACAGGCATGAAATATGATCTCCTTTCATCCCTACATAAGTTACCTTCACTTTGCTGTTACAACAGGAAACAGGCAAATAATTTCTTCCTCTTTCCCTTCTTATGTTTGCAATGATAAAACAAATATTGGAAATACAATAAATGAAAAACAAGTCGAGTCAGAGGCTAGCCAGCATTTGGACATACTGCTGAATATACTGTGCTACAGATACCTATTTATTTTTACTGTGAAAGATTGCCTTTCCTTTGTCTTTGCATTCTCAACATGTTAACAAAGCGGTCTCTCCTCTTATCTACAATTTATCCCAAGGAACTATTAAAAAGAAGGATTGGAGGAGGCTTCCTGCTGCTCTTGTCCCATTTCATCTCACAGAGACATAAGGAATTGCTGGTCAGAGAGAGGCCACTTGGCCAAAGCAGGCTGTGCCCCATCGGTTTATCTCGGTGCTGCCAGCGCTGCTCCCTCCAGCGCACTGCCCTGTCACGGGAGAGCGATCGCCTCTCAGGAGTGTGAAGATAAACAGATTTGAAGCCTTCAAGGCATGTTCCCAGCACCTCCTCCCCCTCACATGCACGCAGACACTCGGCCTGCAAATGCCCCTGTGCACAACACAGCTTTGGGGATGGAGACCGAGATGTTTGAAGGGCCACACGAAGCTGTGACTTGCACCAAAACGGCTTTACCAAGAATTCGGGCTGACCCGCTAAAGGCAACACCCCGGTGCAAGGAGCGAGCTAAGGGGGGTGAGCCGAGGGGAGCCAAAAGCTGGGCATTGCAGGGGTGATTTCTTTTGATGCCCAAATTGCTACCTCCATCAGCTGCAGTTGTGGGATTTCACCTCAGCTGGGCTGCAGGAGTCACTTGGGGGCCTGTGGGGATCGCCCCAGTTTAAAGGCTCTGGAAGAACTGTCTGCTCAGGGCTGGACAGGAGATGGAGGCAGCTGGATCACAGTGCCCTCTGCATGTCCCAGGGGACTGAGGGGAAACAAAGCAGCCCACCCCAACTCCTCCTTCCCCTGCATTGTTACTAATCTGGCTTAGGTCTCCACCTCGTCCCTGCCCAGGCACAACAGAGCAGGAGATCAGAAGCTCTGCTGGGAGCACATCCCCAGGTGCCCTCAGTTTAATGCAATTTAGCACTTGCCAACCTGGCATAAGCACTGCCAGCTGCAAAGAGGCTATGTGGCCAAGAAACGAATCAAGAGAACTAATCCTGATGGAAATAACTTGGGGAAAAAATTACAACTTATTTTTTGTTTTGTTGGAATTAATTCCCTGGTTCAATTAAACACAGGTATGCCTGCATAACGCATAGGGAGACCAACCAGCACTTAAAGCTGCTCATAGTATAATTGTGCTGCTATCCAGCTATCTGTGCTGCTAATTATTAGCCCAGGATTACATCTGCTAAATGCTAAATAACATTTTGCTGTTATTTATGTTCAGATACCTCTGTAAGATCACAGTGGCCAGATGCTGGCACATGACAGAACTTGTATTGTTTAAATAATACACATATGGGATGCATACCAAAATGTTCATGCTAAGTAACTAGGGGGAAAAAGTATGTGTGCCATGGAGGAGGGCAGTTATGACAAGTTAGGGAGTTAAATTGGCTAACGTGCTCAGCTGAGGACCAGGTTACTGCAAGTCACTGTGTGGAAATCCCATCGGGAGCGGCTGGGGCCATCCCAAGCAAGCTGCAGCACCCAAAGCACAATGCCTGAGCAGAGCAAACCTCCAAGGTACAGACAGCAGCCCTCCAGGCCCTGCCGGGTGTTCAAACTGCTGGCAGCTTCAGGAGGAGCCTGCTCCCTTAGCACCTCCAGCGCAGGACATCCCCAGCCACATCCTGCAGGCCACTCCCCAGCACAGCCCAGCCCTGCACAGCCCCACACCACCTGATGGAGCTGCTTCAATTAAATACAGCATCATCAGGACTAATTTCTTTCTCTAGTGAGAGATCAACTGATCCAGCTTGTTTGCATCTGAAGAGCCAATTAAATAGCCAGACCTTTTTCAGTACAGAAAAGTGTTTTCGTGACCAAAATTTTGTTTGTTTTTCTAATTTAGGACTATGTAAGCATGCAAAATTTCAACTTCACATCTTATCTTTACAAAACTGTAGACATTTATATAAATGAAAATGTGATCTTAGAAAGGCTTACAGTAAGACTCCAAATTCTCAGCGTGGAGAATAGCAAAATGAATTAATTTGCAAAATAATAATTTTTAGCTACATGTTAATAGAGCTTAATCATATTAGATTGGATAAAGCAGCACCTCAGTTTTTGATAGCTAACCTTTAATTATACTAAGAAAAGCACTTCTAACATTTGATAAAGCACAGAGTACTACTTTTTACTAACCTGTGAAATAATTATTCTGTGAGTCTTCAGCACAGGATGCCTATAACTACTGGACTGAGACCCAAAATAGGAATGAACAGCTTCTCAGTCCCCTGCTTTGGGGTCAGTTTCTGTAGGTCTACACAGAAAGGCAGCAAGGGAGGCATTCCTTTAAAACTCTGCATTACAGCAAGCAGTAGTACATGAACAACTAATTAGGAATAAATCTATTAAGGATGGACAACTAATTGCTGGGCAGTACACAGAATGGGGGGGGGCTCATAACTCTATCAAACACTTTGTGAAACTGAATTTATTATATAATTATCATAACTAGAAAATAACGTGCTGCAGCTGTTAAAAGTAAATAAAATATATTCACATAAACCACAGCTTCAGCTAGAGATTAATTTCTAATATCTTCTATAGAGAAGTTCCTTTACTTGGGCAAAGGAAGAAAGCAGATTTTTCAGACAAAGGGATGGCATGGCCTGGCCAAGGTAACTTCTGTTGAAGTGGCATAGTTTGTCATATCTGACAACCCACTGAAGAAAGTTATCACTAGTTAAGGGCCTGACCCTGCATTCCTTAAGTAGACAAAAATCCCTTTGAAGTCAATGAAGCATCCTGCTCAGATAACTATATCAGGATTTGGCAATTAATGAAAACTTCTAATATCTTAAGTAGATTATAAAATATTTTCCCTGAAATATAATAACTTTTACGTGTTACTCACAACTCCTTGACCATGTGGGTTTGCTTAGAGCAACTCTTGCAGCATAGGAACTGTTTTTCACTAACCAGGAATTACCAAAAGTCAAAACCACATTGTTTTCTATTTGCATTGATCTGCCTTAAGTGTTCTTCTCTAGCTAACGTCTAGTTGAAGGTTTTGACAGCTCTGTATTCAAAAGGTCAGTAAGCAGTCCTCGGGGCAATTTGACTTAAACCTTTAGTATTTTGCATAGTCCCAAGCAGCAGTGCATAGAAGGAGGCAAATTCACAGCCTCTAAAAGGTCATACTTCCCAGCCCTCAAAACAAAACCCCAATCAGAAACATTTCAGCTTGTAGAAAATATCAGAAAAGCTAACAGAAAATTATGAAAACTTTTGCCATTAAACTCGAAATGGGTTAAGAAAAACAAATCATCATGCATGTGTTTAGACTGCGGTGTATTTCAGTGGGAGGTTTCACATTCTGCCGCGTTTGGGAAGCCTTATCTGTCTTTCCTCAAGAGGCAGGCTCACTTACTTAATGTCTGTTTAGGTCTTCCAAGCCGCTTGGCCTCCCCCCTCCCCAAAATCCCAAGCCTCTCTCTGGGATGAGAACCTGAAACCTACAATGCAAAATTTGTTTGAAGTCTCATTAGGCAAGAAACCTCAAATTAAGGACAGCTCAGCAAAACAAAACATTTTTCTACAGAATCACGTGGACATAAAGCAAGCATTACATGGAAGTTCTCCCTCATTATCCCCTTTGTGACTTGTTTGTATTCTGATTAGTGTGCTAATGATATATGTTCCACAGAGAAAAAGCAATTACAAAAGTCTCCACTTCAAAGAAAAATGATTTAGTATAAGAGCACCAAAGCTTGAGCTTGCATCTCCTACTGATTCTGTGATGCTGCAGAGCAAAATGGCAGCTGTTAAATGCTTAATTCCCATTTATAACCAGGGAAGATGGTAGGTGTTGGTTGCCTTTTAAATGTACAGACATTTCAAAAACATGCTTCTATGACACCAGAGGAATGGATCCTTGGTGGGGGTCAGATAAATGCAGATAAATTCCTCTCAGTTCACATCATAAGAACTCCACAGTGAGTCTCTTAATAGTTGATTAGAAAGGTGAGATATTAAAATAATCAAACTGCCTGATAAAAAGCAGAATCTCATGCAAAAATGATATCATAAGACCTTACGTAAAGAACTCAAGCACCACAACAAACTAATGAATGAGGAACAGAAAGGAAAACACAAATAAACAGACAGCATGAAAAATGACAGACAGAAGAGTTTGGCCCCCTAACAACTGACATTATTTTTGACCACACAAGAAATGAGTAAAATGAAGACAATATTTACAAGTACACATATTCAGTTTTAAGTATTTAATATGTTTTAGCACGTTATCATTGCCACAATGCAATTCCCACCCTAGGGAATTGATGAGCATCATGTATTTGGTAAGTAATGCTGAAATTGCACTGAAAAAAGTACACCAAAAAAAAAAAGAAAAAAAGGAAGTCTGTGCTGATCCAGGATGGGTTCCATGTTGAGAGTGTGCCAGAGGCAGCCTTGGATTTCAAGGACATGCACAGATTTTTTAAAAAACGTCATCAATTAGTGAAATAGCACCAAACTGTGCTATGGATTTACAGAAAAAAATCAGATGTCAAGGCACTAGGATAGCTTACAAGGTAAGTGTATGCATGAAATAGTGAGATTAGAGAGAGAAAGACAGGATAAAGAAGGAAAATTGGTAGTTTAGACACATGTACTTTGCCTAGGTTTGATGCAGTAGTACTCAACCTAGTCTCTAATAAAAAAAACCCTGTTTGATATGCCACAGATGTGATTTTTAATAGTAATTAAAAATAATATGTCATGTGTCCTTCAAACTGCTGAAGTGAAGACTCAATGGCACTTTCTTTAGAAATTAGTAACTTCCTCTTAACCTGCAGCTCTACCTCATGATGCAGCCAGAATGCTGAAGAATCACCTGCACCACCTTGAGAAGTGAGAGACTTGATACAAGTAACACCCAGGCTAAAAACCTGTTGAGAGAAATTAATTTTGAAGGGAAAAACTGGCAGCTCCCCCTACCCCAAACCTCCAAGTGAGTGTTGAATGTGTCTTGTTCATGCCTAAAGTCTCATTTCCCTACCACCAGACTGCAGAGCAGTTACACAGACATGATAACCTTCAGAGTAAAGGAGAAATTTTAGAGAAAGATGATTTCTTACCTATAAGTCAACACAAATCAAATTAGTGACATGGACTGAAAAATCTAAGAAAGCCCCACCCACAGCAGTCTAAGCAGACCTTTGAATTAGGAACAGTTTACACTGCAAGTCTTTGTTGAGGTTAATTTATATACTTAGTCAATCTACATACTTACCTTTTTTGGCTAAATAAATTCACTTCTTCAAAAGCATCATAACTATCTATTCAGAAAAACCCTTTCCTATATAAACTGTAACAATTAACACACAAATAAACACCACCACCACCCTTATTAAACACACAACAGCAATGGTTTAACTTCCCAGGAAAGTTCTGCCCCTGAGAAGTTTCCCGGAGGTTTCACACCATCCCAACACATCCAACCCTGCTGTGCCAGCAGCTCACATCCCTGTCACTGACCCCAGGGGGCTGGGGTGAACCCTCAGGGAGGCATGGCCCAGCCACCTCCAGTGCCCAGGGAGCCCCAGGGCTACTCCCAGCCCAGCCAAGAGCCCAAATCCCAGGCAGAGCCTCCACTGGAGTCTCCGTGCTCTCTACAAGATCCCTGGAATCAGTACTGCTAAATTCTTGCTATTTCAAGATTATTCATTTGCACTTCAAATAACTGAACCACAGTTTATTAGAATAAACTTTTATTTACTGCTCTCAGGATCCTTATTTTGTACTTTAAAGTATGCAACAAAACCTGCTACATTCAAATCTATACAGATTTACTGATATATCATTCACGTTTTACAAAACTGCATATAGATTTGGGAAATTTGTATAAGTTACCTTTATTTACATGTAATATTCTCAGTCCTAATGACCTAGTCAAAGGATAAAACAAAGTGGGATTTTAAATATCCCTTAAGACCCATTAACATTTGTTACATAATTTACATATCTTTAGAGAGAGATGTGCTACACTTCCTTCTTGCATATTTATAAAGACTGTGACTAAACAGAAATTTGCTGGCCAAAGCTGGGTACTGTCATTTCCTCAGATCATACTGGTAATAAAATGTTAAAATTTGAGCAAGCCAGGTATACAAACCAACTTTTTTCTTTCAGAACAAACTTTGCTAATCATTTTAACCAGCGCTTGCTCAAAATAAGTCTTAACATTAATACAAAAAATACCCACATTTACAAAAGAAATCAAACTAATATTTATATATGACAAGTTGATCTACAATAAATTGCACATTGTTGGTTATGACTTTGGTTATACTGTATTAACAAATTTGGTTTCTAGACTAACACTGGAGAAAAAAATATAAAAATGCAGCTGTAGAAACTAGCAACCTGTAAACATATCACAGAACCAAATTCTGCACCTGGTCACATGTGCAAAAGCTCCATGGAGTTCAGAGGAGCTTGCACATAACAGACTGCTGAATTTGGCCCAGAAAACCCTGTAAACATGTTCTTTATTGTTATGTAGTGCAATACTGCAAGAATGGATAATAAAGGCCTCTAACTATCAGTAACTAAATACTGAGTGATATCCATACAAATTTCACTTTAAGATTGATCTGTTGCAAAAGGCTGAATTGAAAATATTATTATTTTTCAGCTACAAATTTATCAAAAAAAGTGATGAACACTCAATAAACCAACATCGGTATTCAAATTCAAACAAAAAAATTGATATAATTTCTCATTAAAACTCAGAATTATGCTGCTTGTCTGTTTTGTATAAAAATCTTGGGTTTGTTACACTGTTTTAGCAAAAACAAGTTAGAAACAGAAGTTTAACAACTGTGTCAGCAAGTCAGCATTCTGCAAACAAATGTTTTTCAATGTTTTATCTAATATGCTGAATAATAAGGTGCTTTGGGCAGATCTGTTGCAAAGAGCCTGAAGCAGCACAGATTATGATATGGTAATACATTTTGTTTGTTGGATTTTTTGTTTGGATGGGTTTTTTTTTTAAACAGTTTAACATTTTCAGTTGTTCCTCTTAAAGCAGCAAATCAAATTTAAATCCTCTGCAAAGATTTCTTCACAGCTTTACTTCAGTAGTTTACTGCAGGAGAGTCTCAAACATTGTACAGGAGGCAACTGCTAAAAACACTTTAGTTTTTGACTTACTTGGCACTGGCTGATCCAATGTGTATATTGCATGTATTAGCAAAGTACACAAAACTATGGAAATGACAAAATACATATTCAAAAGTTAGTGATTTTTAATACTTAGTTATTTTACATGTGATACCATGAAGATTCAATAGCCACGTGACTAAATACAATGGTAGTCCCTGGAAAATTCAGATTTTTTTTGTAAACCCTTAAAATGAAATTGCAGCACTGGACCAATATAATTTCTGTCTGTGTCTTAATCAACTCCATCAAAACCCTGAGTGTTTTCAATCGCTAGAAGAAGTTTATCCCATAAATCTTCAAATGAGTCATATGGAGGCAAATCCAAGCGATTAAAGCTGAAAAACAGATGAAAACTCCTAAGTATTTTATCACTCTTACTGGAGGTCATAATTTATCTGAATTAAATACTCACCAGGTATGAGCTCTTGGCAGTTTTTCAGGGGTACCCCACTGTTCAACTGTGAACAACTGTGGTCCATTTGAACCTGCAGAAAAGAACACATCAATTTGCACCCTATTCTAAGTTCCTTTTACAACCAGAAATTCAAATTATGACATTTTTGGGGGTTTTGTAATCCAGTTCTGACATTAAAAGGAGCTATCTATATGAATAAAATACAGACTATTGTCAGTAGTGGTCAATAATCCAAATTCACTTGTATTTTAATTATTTCTTGCTATACCTCAATTTCAAGAGACTTTCCTTAAGCTCAGAAGCCTAAGACCTAAATGCATATGTGTAGTAACCAGCACTGAAAATTTTCTGGACAAGACAATTCTATGCTGTTATAAATTCTGCGTGTAAAAACTGATACATGTTTATCACCACATGCCGAGTTACACAACCTGGTACAAAGTATTCAGTGTCCACCTTTACCTATGCAAAGCAGAGTAACTGAGAACTTTTGGGAAAAGGGCAATTATAGGTGTATTCCAGTATGTTCTTGTGCACCCGAGAGAACACTTTGGCTAGCAAGGGCAGCCCCAGCTCCCTCTGCCTTTCAACGACTGCCTGACAGCATCTCATGTCTCAAAGTTTCTTGGACTTCTCAATTCTCACCAAGTAGATGCAAAGGGCATTTTGTAACAATTTCCTTAAGCTGGGAGAAGACCGTGCAGTGCAGTTAAAAATGAAAAAAAAAGACAAAAAATTCACTATTTGTCAGAGAGTGTCCGTTCAGTCTCCTAGGTCTCCAGGGTTTGCTCCTGGCCTCGGGGAAGGAGGAGCAGAAACGCCTGTGTGTGCCACGAGAGGGAGATCTCTGCTAGGGAGCGGCTCCAGGGCTGCGGACCGGGCGTGGGAGGGAACAGCCCGGCAGCAGCAAAGCCTCACGGACCAGCACGAAACAGTGAAAAACCACCCACAGCTCTTTCAAGACAAGGTACAGGAAATATAATTGTTACTGGGGTTTAGTAAGGATGCCAAGCTGGCCACAGCAAAGCAGAAGTAACTGTAAGAGAAACAAACAAAGCACTGTGCAAGACAACTGTTAGTCGAATTTTTCATTAAGGAGTGAGTGAATACAACTGCAGAAGACTGCCCAAGGATATTCTAATCCCTGGGCAGAAGGAAGCCAAGAACTCCAGCAGCTTCTTCCCTGTATCACTTCTTAGCAGTGTTCTTAGACAAATAAGCAGAACTCCCGAGGCAGCAGAATTCTGACTGGGTTCCCCTGTGATGATCATGTGCTGCAACACCAACAATGCCAAGGTTCAGGTGCAGCAGCAGACACATGGCTCAAGCCTGCTAAGGACACTGTCCTTCCCACTGGAACTCATTTATTGATGGAACAGAAAAAAACAAACCAAGTATTTAAGATGAAAATGAAGACATGGAGAAATGGGAACACATGATGAGTGGTTTTGTTCACAATCCTTTTGTTTTATAAACAAATTAATGTCTTGTCTATAAAAAAGGAAATGTTTAATCAAAGAGGCAAGTTAGGTTATTCAGTCATTTGCACAGCATCCCAAGCACTTCTAGCCTTAATAAAGTAGTCTAGCAAAAAACATAATAGCTCATGGCAGCTGAGAAGAGACTTCCCCTAAGCCAAGCATCCCCACCCTTTGTGGGCTGCTCTTTCTGCTCGCCCGCAGTCTGCCCACAGTGGCTTTTCTGGCTTTGCTATTGAAATTCACTCCCTGCTGTCAGCTGCTTGTTTCAGCCTCGGCATTGTAGGTTCAGTACTTTTCTTCTGGCTTTATGTTTAACTCGTGTCATTTCAGTAGCTCCCTTTGGAGTATATCCTTACAAACAACTGCATCTGTACAACCGTGGCTTGTGAGCAGATAAAAGCAGTTGGGGAACTGAAGTTAACTGCTGATGCCAGCATGTCTTTGTAATCAGATCTCGGATAACTGAGAATTTTCTTCAAGCTCAATCATGTGTTAAACAGGGATTTTTGCAGCTCTTGAGAACTTTAAAAATCTACATTCATTTGAGAAGTCCTAGCAATTTAAAAACTTCCAAAACCACAATGAAAAGAAAGTATTCATAGAATATGGGAAACGTGATATAAATGACTCTTCTCTAACTTTGTTTCCTATAACTGCCAGTACATATTAAATTTTAATACAGAATTTGAAAAATAATTTGCCAATGTCTGAAGTCAAACATCAGGACAATGCTGGTATCAGGTTCTTTGTTACTTAATTGTGAAGGTAATCTTAAGTACTCACCATACAGCTCAGCAAACCCATTCATGGGAACACGTGATGTGCCAGTAACAAACTGAAGTAATCTTATTCTCTTTTCAGAGTCCATCATTAACACTGCCTATGTATCATAATGATTACAATTAAAGATTTGTTTTTAAATTAAGGTTTTAAGCTAGTAGACAACACAGCAACATAGTAAGCAGCATAGTATCTACCTCTAAATCATTATCTTTGATATACATAGGCATTTTGTTAGTGACACACACAGTCTACTTCTCTGCCTATTGCTTAAAGCTATGACATCAACAATTTTTTAATAGCACTGTAACAAGAGTATGGTTACTGGCCTAGCAGGCTGTTAAAATGCTTCCCTTCAAGATTTGGCCCTCTATTTTCTTTGAAGCTTCTTGATGTTATGAACTAGAAGCCAAATTCCTGTAATTTATTAAACAGAAGAGTTTAACACCTCTTTAGTGTAACCATGCCAGGAAAACCTACACAAATACTTTAACCCAAGTCAGACATGGATTTTTTTTTAAAAAAGTAAGCATCAGTATTGAATTTACATTCTTACCATGCATCTCATCTTTAGCTTTCTTACTTTCTCAGGAATTTTAATGGTCAAATAATATTTACCTAACCTTTTAATGAATCAAACTATAAACTAGTATAGCAGAAAGGCAGCAACTTTTGAACATGTTTTCAGTAAGAAAATATTAGAACTTCATGATACCTTCCAGAACCACTGTATCACTTGATGGTTTATGTTGTAGCCGTTTTTGTATTTTGTGTGTAGTTTCCAATCAGCCACGTCCACATCTCCCAATCCACACATCAATAACTACACAGACAAAAACACAAACAAGCAACACCAAAGTTTAAGTCAGTAAATTTAAGTGTCAACATAATTTGTTTCCTTTTCCATGATATGCTTACCTCTAGCTCATTTTCATCAAAAATTTTAATCAGATCCTGTGGTATTAGTTCAAAAAAGCCCTGAAAAAGATGAGGAAAGTTCATAAAAATCAAGTCAACATTATTTAAGCATCTTTACTCATGGAGAAGGATATTTAGAGGCTTTGGTAAACAGAGCCAAAGCCATATATCAAATCCAGATGTTTGGACACTAGCAGTCCCCAGTTTCATTACAGTACTTTTAATTGACTTCTCACACCTTTATTGTGCAACACTGAGTGATGAGTATGGAAGTCTGAATATCATATATGTAATGAGATTTATACAAATACAGGTAAATGACCTGGTTTAAATCAAACTAATATAATTTAATTAAGTTTAATTTCTGCAGAGGTCATTAAATAGTTTGCTCCACAGCTAAAGCTGCCAGTCAGGATTGAGAAATAAGCAAATTTTTCAATATGAATTGAACACCTCAGTAAAAAAATACCAAAATATTTTAAACTGTGAAATAATTCAAAGCTGATACTACAAACAGTATCACTGCCTTTTTTTATACCTTTATCAAAATTATCTGTGGTCTTCAGGATGTCAAAAAAACCTTAATATCAGATGCAACAAACCCTTAGAAGAAATTATGGTGTAATTAAAATTATACCTCTTTAAAGGCTGTCATTTGTTTCTGAACTCTGCTCACAAATCTCCACTGAATGACAAGACTGTAAAAAATAAAAACCAAACAAAACCACATTTAAAATAAAAGTGATTTATATAGGAAGCAACAACTTCCTGTTGTAAATAAAGCTAACACAGAGCCCCCATACTAGAGGGCAGCCCAGCGAGATACACTGCACACAGCAGCCACTACTCACTGAATGTAGTCTCTCTTGTTCTTGTTGGTGACAACTATTTCTGATCCACCACTTTTCAGTTCATGTTGATGGGTCTAAATGCAATGCACAGAATAGGTCTTAAATAAGGGGAGTATGTAACAGAATTGGTATGTTAACATTAGGTAATTCATGCAACTCTTGAAGACTGCAGAGTCTGAGAACTATGAGAAACAGATCAAGTCACAGAGGTCACCTAATAAATAGAATGTGGTACATTTTTAAAAAGGAGATGTATTATTGATGGGTGCTAGACTGCAATGGGAAACCTCCATTTTTTCTGACCTGCTACAACACACCACCCAAGACTTCACAAAAGTTCAGAGTAAGGCAGACCTCACTAACTGCATATTCCATGACCCAGCCTCCATTCCAAATCTCAAGGAAAAACAATTACAGAAACCATTTCAACAACAATCCCAGTAAGTGAATCAATATGCATCTCTCTTACAAAGTGACTTATACTACTAGAACCTCAGGAGACAAATATCTCATTTTCAGTTATCATGGATGTACAGTTCCATTGCTTTTTCTTAGGATCACTGTTGTTACACAAGACCATAAAGGTTATTACCCTTAGAACTATCTGGCACCTGTAATTTGGAAGTTTTTTCAAGACCTGTGGTATTTCTACATGACTTACCTTAAATAGCCTTGCACACAATAACAAACTTGTCTATTCTATAGGTTTCTAGTACATCTTAAGAGAAAGAAAACATGTTATCTCCCAGTGATTCCAGCAGTTTCCAAAAGAGACCATCTTTTCCAGCCAATCATATAAACCCAACCTCTGCTTCAGATGAAGTAATGGGACTATGGATATCTTAGTCTTGGTTGCCTTCACAGCAACAGCTCCATTTCAATGCAAGCAGTATTTTAAAAAAAGCACAAGCATTTTTTTAAAGCTCTGCTTATTTCCAAGTCCTTTACCACAACCAAGATGAAAGCACTGCAGGACTGAAAAGCAGCTGAGTGAGCAAAGGGGTTTTCTTAACACCATACAGATAAAATCCCCTAATTTCACAAGTCAAATGTTCTCTTTCATGTTTTGTCTATTCTACTTTACAAGAACATACTAACCTGACCAAAAAGTTCTTCATCAACAATGAATCTGAGGTCCAGTTCTGTTGGATCATTTTCAAGAATCCATCTCAGAGAATTGTAATATTCACTATCCTAAGAAAGAATTATGAAATAGTAAGCACAAAATAGAGTAGCCACCTTACAAACTGCAGGAGGTTCCATGCCAGCCCAGCAAACACTGCTACCTGGGGTAATCCTGTACTGGATACAGAGACACTGCACTTGTACAAAGCTCTGAAGACCTTTGAAACCCAAAGGCTCAGCAATTTATGTAAATGTCTCACACAGAAAAATGGTGGAAAAATTCTGGTCCCCAGCATAAGGACATGGAGCTGCTGCTGCAGCAACTCCAGAGGAGGCCAGCAAGGCACTACAAGGGCTGGAGCACCTCTGCTCTGGAGACAGGCTGGGAGAGCTGAGGGGGATCAGCCTAAAGAAGAGAAGAGAAGGCTCCAGGGAGACCTTACAGCACCTTCCACTACCAGCACAGGGGCTACAGAACAGATGGGGAGGGACATTTTATCAGGAAGTGTAGTGACAGGATGTGGGAAAATGATTTTAAACTGAAGGAGGGTAGATTTAGCTTGGATATTAAGAAATTCTTCACTCTGAGGATGGTGAGGCATTGGCACAAGTTGCCCAGAGAAGCTGTGGCTGCCCCATCCCTGGAAGTGTTCAAGGCCAGGTTGGACAGGGCCTGGAGCAACCTGAGATAGTGAAAGGTGTTCCTGCCTTGAAACCCAAACCATTCCACCATTCTAGAGTACTGAACAAAAAATAAACCAAAACAAAAAAATCAGGACAGATCAATAAATCTATTACTCAGAAACAGACAGAACCTATACTCTGTAATCTTGAAGGGCAGCAAAAGCAGTAACAGATTAAAAAGATAGAATAAAAATCACTTTGTCCATCAGTATTCTAGAGAAGAGTCCTTATCAGGGAACCAACCAAATAAAAAAAGCCTAAGGGACACATTTTCCTCTAAAAATGTTACATCACTCAAATATTTTCACTCCCTGAAATTATTAATTTTAGAAATCAGATACAAACTAATTTAAAAAGCAGGTTAAGTTAAGACCCTAAAGGTATTTATATTCAATTTTAACAACCTCAGTGTCTACAACATTTAAAGAAAACATCACAGAAAGTTTAGATTCAAGTTTCCAATATGGCTTAATTGACTTAAACCTGAGTCTCAGCCTTGATTTTCACTGGAAGTTTTAATTCTGAGACAACTTACATACGTAGCCTAAAATCTTTGAATCATGCATTTTCAACCTTCAAAATATCATTAAAGATATAGATAATACATAATATTAATAATATATAATACAATTATGTATATAACATATAATTATAATTTCTATACATAAAATTATAAATTAACATGAAATTTATCTACATGATAAAGCAAATTACATACCACAGACTCCATATCATGCAGTGTTATTGGTTTTTGGAGCATCATCTTGTAAAAAGGACGAATAAAAAAGGCTTTAAAGAAGAAGAAATAAATTGAACAGATGTAACTTACGACTCAAAGCAGGGACAATATTTAGCTGAATATCACATTATGTAAGATAAATACTAACCATCCAAAAGTTTGCCATGGTAAACAGCCATTCCAGCCACACGACCTATAAACTTGAAATAAGAGAGATGATCTTCATTGCAAAGTCCAGAGTTTGGGTTGATCTGCAGAGTATAGTTATCTCTGAAGATGAAGGGAGAGAGCAGGGAAGAGAAAGAAAAACAAAATGTTGTACTATTGGAACAGTCTCACATTTGAAGATCTGAAAGACATCACTAGTTAAATCAGTTATTGCTTTTCATGATGATATCTATCTTCTATTGAATATTCTACAATATTCAATAGAAGACTACTAGTGTATCAGAAACAACCACCATGAACTACCTTAGTAAGTTAGAGATATACCAGAGAAAAGGGATTAGCTCCCATTAATTTTAAAGCAGTCAGAGTAACATTCTCTGCATGGCAGGTTAAATACTGCCTCTTCTGTACACAGGAGATGGTTCCAAGCACCTGTTTGTCCATGCAAAAATGACATAGCTTCTGTTAGACTGCTCTAAAAAATCCCACAAGTACTGTCTGCACACTACTCTTCTGTCAAACAAGGTGCAGACTGAAGAGTATTAATAATTAATTGATAATTAATTATTGCAATCATTATCAACTAAACCCTCCCATACAGCTGCAGAGGGGGCAGGAATCCCATTTTTAGAGAAGGTATGAGAAAAACAATTGATCTGCTTTTCCCAAGTTTTCACATCTTCCAGACCAGTGTTACTTACGTAGCTGAATATTCAAACAATCCATAATAAGGATTAAACATTTCTTTAGAGAGAAGGAAGAACCATTCCCTGGCCACTCCTCCATAGTCTAAACCTTTTTCACCATCAAATTCAATCCAAAGTCTTGCTTTCAGGAAATCTGCTCTCTTTACAGCTATAATTCTTCTATAAGAATCTTCAAGGATTGTTGTGCGATGAATTTTCATTTCAAACCTATTTGGAATATCACTCTAAAAAAGAGAACATGAAAATAGAATAATAAAACCAAAGCCAGCATCTTATGGTTTTGCAGAATGTGCAAATTCTGAAAATAAACCAAGGGGGCACAGAAACCCTTTCCTTACATTACTTAAAAACATAACACAATGTGAGTGAAAAGAGGCTCTCTACCTACAATTCAACTAGCAAAGAGAATTTCAGATACTAACTTCTAGTTCATGCTAAGAAAATAGAGTTAAAGTAAGTTCTTACTAGTAACAGCATATGGGCAGTTGTTCTGCATGCAGCAAGGCATGGAGTCTCTTCTGACACTGAACATTTATCATATTACACACTTGATTAAAAACAGCTCACAGTTGACTCATAAAATTATCTGGAACCATCTTACCTGGCTTATTTCACCTTCTAGTTCAATATTCTACAAGCCTAGGTGTCCTGCTCTCTTACTCAGGACAAAATCTACAGTTGTATTTAATTCTTAAACTACCACAGTTGTATTGTGTGGCTGAGCTCTCTATCACTTCTCAGATTAAGATATTGCCATTTGAATGAATGCCAATCTTGATTGATTAGGAACACAAAAAATTAGGTGCATATATAATTGTGTGCAATTCACATGTCAGCTCAAAATGCATAGGCAGACTTGGCAGGTAAAAGGTGAAGGATGGATCTAAACTCAAAGGCTATTATTATATATGTAAAATACCTCCCAAGGATGTACAATTTGATTGAACCAGTGCAGAGATTCATTATTGTTATCTGGCTGTCCAGATGCTATTTACAGTCCTTTATGATACATGTTATAAATACACCTGGCACTGCACTTCAAACTAGAGCATGGAAGCAAGATTCATAAACTTCAGATTTTAAGGCTGTAACAATTTATTGCAGTCATCTAGCCTGACCATGATAACAGTAGAGATTTCTACATAGACTAAAATCTATTCTGAGAACTTTCCATATTCTGCATTTCAAAAACTATTCCATGCTTGATCAGTAACTTCCAAACGTTTCTGCTGCCAGTCTTATTTTCAGGTTCACAACCACTTAACCTTTGAGGATTTCTATTTTTTCAATTAGACTGCTTGCAGCCTCATCTGTGCATAAAGTCACAAATGCTGCTGTAAGATTAAATGCTAATTGTTACCAAGTTGCTGCTTCACAAATGTATTTGTGATCAGACAGTAAGTCTACCTTCCCTGTAACCTAAGCTTTCCCTTCTTTAGGGGCCTAAATTTCATAGCCTCCTGCTGGATCCCTACTGATTACTAACCTGTTTCTTCAATTTCTTTCTGAAGAATTCATACTTCCGCTTATAGTCCCTGGAGTAAGGCACAGCCTTTGGGGGGAAAAAGAAAAAAGCCTGGTGTGTCTTGTGAAACAGATAACACATATAAATTCTGAGATAACAGGAATACATGTTTACTGAGTGCCAGGGGAGACTTCCAACTTAGAAACACCTGAAATGAAAAGCACTCCTCTGTTGAGATCAGATGCACAGGATTCATCCTGTACTTCACCACTAGCTGATGGAACTGCCTGAGATCCCCGAGTGGCCCAGATCAAAGTGACCAAAATGCCTTTGGTGACGTCCATAAGGTGCAGCCTTTCCCTGCTGCATCATGAGAGGCCTGGCTACAAACACCTCCATTTTCCATGGACAGGGGAGGTTGTTTACATATGCAGGCTATTAATAAACACAGATATCAGCTGAACACTACAACCCATCTATAATTATAATGCAAAGCAACTTTGCAATTAGTTCTGGTAATTTTGCACTTCAGATTAAGTATCGAGGCTGGATAATTCTTTTTCAGCTGAAAATTAATTTAATTCCTTTTTAAACCCTTTTCTGGTTTTTTTTTTTCCTTTTTCTTATTTTTTCTCAAGTTTACTTCATTAATTGAGCTAGTGTGGACAAAAAACAAATAGACTCTCCTACCCACTTCAAAGCCCTCCCTCCAGTCTATAAGGAAACTTTCTCACCACCATGGAAACTGCTTTTTCTTTCTGGCATTTAAAGACCATTTCTCCAGAAAGCTTTCTAAACAGTCTTTAAAAAGAAATAAAAATGCTTTGTTTAAACACCCTGGAAGTTTTACTTTCTAGACTAACTAACTGATAAATGACAAGAGTTTGTTTGGATTCTATTAACAGTATTTCTGAAAAATATGAAAATCTACATTAGGAAAGCTTACTGGTCCAGTTATTGCCACATTCTGTAGTCGAGGATCCTCCCATTGTGTTCTCTTTGTATCTGCAAGACATTTCTTAATTAGTTCCAGTAATTTAAATCATGTTCACAAATAAAATGGTGAGTAGGAAAATATTACATTGTACATACTGTGGTTTATGAAGAATATTCTTCCATCAGTGTGAGTTCTCTCTTCCCACCCTGGCTGTAAAAAAGAAACATTTTTATTAAATTTTTATTATAAATTTCTGATCACATAGTGCACATAGAATTCAACATGATCTGCAGTTGTGGGCATTCCCCTCCTATCTACTGCCAGCACTAAAATTCAAAAGAGAGTACTTTTTGTAGGAAAAAAGCAGGCTGCATTTTCTCATGTGCAAGTTTTGATAATGCTAATTTAAATAGTTAAATTGTTTCATCTGCAAAACAAGTACAGAATGGTTTCTTACTGGTAATGGGCCCAGGTCTACTGGATCTAGGGAAGTCTTTCTCCTTGGATGAGCAGAAATTTTCAGTCTTGGATCTTCCTTTGAAAGGAAAACAAGCAGCATGTTAAAATCCTTTTGCTGTTTTATTTTGCTTTTAATTTTTTTTTCTTTATTAATGATTTTGTAAAGAATATGCCTAGTACCAACTCAGTAATGGTTGCATATACTGCAGCCAGAGGAATCCTTGCAGATTCTCAGTCCTCTAGTAATTTACAGTCATCTTCTTGTGACATCTCACTTTATTTTATTTACATTTACATACATATAAAACCCTCATTCAACTCAATTTTTGTGTAATTGAGTCAAATTACTCTTTCCACACAGTTTCTGACACACCTTATGCGGACCCACAATGGTGGGAATTTTTGTTGTTTGGTTGATAGGTTAGGGGTTTTTGTGGGAGCTAGGATGAAGGTGCTTGTGATAAATGAGTTCTTTTCATACACCTGGAAAAATGAATACCCATTTTGAATCAACTTTGAATGCATTTCTTTTTCCCTTTCACCTGACAGTAACACTGACTTACTCTTGAGATGCCTGAGCCCATCTAACAGCACTGCCAGGTGGTGTGCAGTGCCCCTCTGTGGAACTGCAGCTGCACAGCTCCCTCATACATATGCTACTTGTACCAGGTCTGCTCTTCTGAGCCTTCACAGAAATTTGTGTTGTTCCCTGTGATATCCTGAAGGCAATGGACTTCCTGCTGAAGGTATTTTTACAGAACTCAATTCTGTTAACAGCTCCTATAAGCTATCACAGATCTGCAATGCCATTCAGGAGGTGCTTTACACCTGCAAAGCAGATTCCTGTTTTCCTCCTTCCAAGCTAAACTTTCAAGTACCAATACAATTAGTAAAATTGATAATCTCCTGACAGGTATTATAACTTGGCATTTTTATTACATATCATTCAGACTCACACAGAATATTTTGGGTTGGAAGGGACCCACAAAGATCATGGAGTCCAACTCCTAAGAGCATGGCTCATACAGGGATTGAACCCCACCTTGGCTTTATTAGCACCATGCTCTGACCATGCTCCTGAACAGCCACACACAGCTATCTTGGCACTAAAGAAATACACAGAAGCTTGCTGAAAGCAGCAAAGTTTTGACTCAAGAGGAACTAGGACTTCAGTTCATGAGAGCAGTTTTCCATTACCCATGTTGTGGTTTTGGTATTGTGGTCAATAAAGAATGGTCTCCCATTGGGTGCATGTCGCACTTCCCAGCCTTTAGGGAGAAATCCTTGCTCCATTTCAGGCTGCTGCTGAGAAGACTGTTGTGATGAATCACTTGATGTTGCTTGGGGCTGTCTTCCTACAGGAATACTTTGGGCAGCTGACACCTGACTTGTTTCCACAGCAACCTGTGGTAAATGACCAAAAAACAACCTATCAAATCGAAGCCCTGTAAAGCAATGTATTTTTTCTATTAACCTATATTTTTGACTCATGAAAACAGTTTCATAAGGCAAGTGCCTGACAGTACACAGATTTCATAATATCAACAACACTGACTAACACTCACTGATTGTGCCAAAGGTTTACAGAAGCCTTCCAGCCTTCTCAGTGAGCCACCACCCTCCAGAAAGCTTTCTTGGTACATTCACAGCAGAGAGACTTGCCAGAAACATTACTGTTCCTAACTCCAGGCAGTCTCTCAGATATTTTCTGTGGTACTTTACCAGTTTATGCCTTTCACGTGTTCTGTTTCATCTCTCCACTTTTATTACAGAAGATGTTTAAAAGGTTCAATGAATACAAACATCCATAAATCGAACACAGACAGTACCTGTACAACTGGTTTTATCCAGGTAGTGGTTCTAGAATTGTGATCTATATAATATGACCTTCCTTTTTCATCTTGTCTTTCTTCCCAGCCTGGGGGTAATCCAGATGAAGTAGGCAGTAACTAAACATTAGTGATAACAGATGAAAAACAATTAAGGAAACTATGAAACTTCCTGTGAAACATTTTCCTCTGTCCAATTAAAACAACAAAACTATATTCCAGAAGGTTAGTGACTTTTATGAACTGGATAAAATACACAAGAAGTATATAACTCCTTACTGAATAGTATGAAGTAACAGATTTTTATTTATTTGTTTATACGAAATCCAAACTCCTCACATTAAAAGATTCATTTATATACCTGGTTTAGGCATGGCTGATCATAGCCATTACTTCTGGCTATGAGATCACTGTTTGCAGTGTCACCATGAAAACATAATGGAATGTGCTACAGCTTTTCATTAGAAGTAAACACTTACAAGGCAAACCATTTGAAAAATGAAACTCATCATTAGGGCAAGACTACTTCCTTCTGCAGACCATGCATCAAGCTAATGCTAAACAAGCTGAAATGTGAAAGCTTTACAGCTGAACTAGACCCATAATTGCCATTTTGTCAGGACAGCTGCTGGGCAAGGAAAGCCAAACCTCATTTGAAATGTCAGCACCTAACATAGCTAAAAGCCTGTGTTTTTGAAAAATTACTTACCACTGGATGTGCAGGCTGCTCTTCAACTCTGTATGTTTGCAGACTACCTCTTCTGCTGGAATGGCTCTTGAAGGAGTGGAGAGGAAGACACATTAGCTATTACTGCAGCTTTAAGGATGGCAGCAAACAGTCAACAATGGTTATCACATTTCAAGCTATTACAGTTTCCATCCTGAGCAAAGTGTTGTATTTGTTTTGAAACATGATTTAATGCCATATTTTTCAAACTCCTGTTTTAACAGCAAGGAATATTAAGTTCACAGAGTCTATTACAATCTTAGGATGATAGAGGCTTGTGAAAGTGCAGAAAACTCTAAGAATAGATGTTTTGGCATGTAAAACATTAATTACAAATAGTTACAATGCAATTGAGTTTACAGTACAGAGCTTCTTGTGTTGTCAGTAAAGTCTGTGATAGATCAGAGCTAACACAACTTTCCAGAGAGTAGATTAAGTCAACAATGAAAAGATATGAGAGTCTGAGACATCCAGACTCTCTGGACTTTGCATAAGTGTCCACCTTCCTGCCTAAAGCCACATTTAGATCTAATTTGCTACAATTAGGCAACTGTATTTCATTTTGCTCCAGAATTTCCACAACTATTTGAAGGACTTTTCCCTATCCACACACTTTTGGAGTACTTCAAAGAAAAAGCAAGATTAACTTTTCTATTTTTTGGAGGGGGTGGTGGGGTGGGGAGGGGGTTATAATGCAGGTAAAGGAAGGCAAGACTGTCATTCTAGCTGACTCTTGCAAGTAATTTGAACATCTGCCTCTTTCTTTGCTCAGGCCACCCAAGCAAGCTGAAATAACAGTTTTCTTTCTATCCATGGGATGCTGAATAGCAGAGCTCAAGTAAAGTCTTGTTACTCTCACCAGCTCACTCTCTGTTTCCAGCAACACTAGTGATACATTTGTACAAACCTAGATAAACATTGTCAATTCCAAATTTACATTTGGAAGGGCATTGTTAACATCACAAAACCTAATGATTATTTCAATACCAAAATCTAACAGACTAGATGGCCTGGGTCACCTCTATAAGCTTTCCTGAATGGACAGTGGATTTCTCATGTCACATCTCAGGTTACAAGGCTGTTTGTGGAGCTCGGGTTTCACAGGACAGCTGAGCTTATTTAATTGCTTGCTACCACCAAAAAGACAAGTTTCACCCTGGCTACATCCTCCTGCTGTTTTCCCTTTGCCACTGTAGCATTTGTCAGACAACCTAGCATGCTGTTTCAGTTGCTCAAAGTGCAGAAAAGCAGCGTCAGTGGAAAGAGAGTAGTTTACTGCTGGGTTAGCAAGCTGAAAAGACTCACCTAGAGGTCAGGCAAGTTTCCCAGCTGGCACAAGGGCTGTGGAACTGTGTGAGCAAGCTCCCTTTTTTGCTGCTATGGAAGCAGCAGGTTTACTCAACCCAATCATAAAACCTTGTCCCAATATTCACAATGAAAAATGGTCTATCTTAAAACTTGTTCTAGTGGGAAAAGTAACTCACATAGCACAATTCCCTTAGAAATAAACTTTCAGGATAGAGCTTTT
Organism: Erpornis zantholeuca; assembly: GCA_013400515.1. Taxonomy (NCBI): domain Eukaryota; kingdom Metazoa; phylum Chordata; class Aves; order Passeriformes; family Timaliidae; genus Erpornis; species Erpornis zantholeuca. The sequence goes on from VZTN01020668.1 coordinate 115,274, forward strand.
TTCATCCATAGTTTTCAGCACTCTATGACACTGAACTAAGTGGTAGATTTACAGACTGAAAAATAGTTCACACAAATCTGTTTTAACCCCAGGCAGAAATCCATATGAGCAAAGCAGAGAGGAATAAAATGTTTGCTTAGATGGAATTTTACAGTAAAAAGACTATTCTTAAAGTCTTTGCATTTGAAGTGAAATTAAAAATACAGTTCCTAAATAAAGTATTTATGGCTCTAATTCTATCAGTAGTAAGACTTTTGTGCAAAATATTGTAGATATTTCCACATTAGAATAATGAGAAAAATAATTTACAGTGTAGGCTGTTGACTGTCCAGTAGCTGAACTTCCAGAGGTAGTAAGTCTGTTACTCAATTCTTCTGCAAGATGAGTCTGTATATCACAACTACTCTGTGAGAGAGGTATTTGAACATTCTGACTGCTGTACATTGTTGCCTCGTCTTCAGTTATAATTTCCCAGCTCTTTAAAAGGAAAACAAAGGGAAAACATTTTTAAAAAGTAGTTGAGCTTTTTGAGTAGGTCAGATTAAAAACCACATGCATTTCAGAAACATTTGGAGATTTCTTTTTTTACCTCAGGGGAATCTCTGTTGTCTGTGTTTTCTGTATCCTCTGATATCTGTCTCCGGTGAGTGAACACGTGCTGGGCCTCCAGCTGCACACTGCCAGGATCTGCCACTGCCACACTGTCCCTGGTGGGGCAGGGAGAGAGAAGTCAGCAAACAGCAGCCACAGTTTATCTTTCAAAAGTAAGCCAGGCTAACAGCAAGAACATACAGGCATTTTGGCAGAAGATAAAATGGACTATATATAGACTCTGGGCTATATAAATGAATGTAAACTGTTTGAAATGAATAAGTATTCATCTCAATGTGAAGTGTAAGCTGAAGAACCAGGTAGCACTCCAGGTTAAAAAAAGAAAAAACAAAAAACAAACTGAAAAAAATAAGGCAAACAATTTAACAAAGTCCCTAATGGGAAGCAAATCCAGGTTGAAAACTGAAAAATTATTTACTTTCCATTACTATAGTTGTTATCTCTTCAACAGCAACCAGTTGCTATTTGAACACATACTTCCAGAGCACAGCACAGTCAAAATGACCACTAGCCAGTGACCAGGGCATGTGGGCTTCAAAGTGAAGCTAAGGAAAGCTCTCTACTAATTTTCAAGCTATTCACTTTTTATTTCTTCTTGCTTTCAATGTAACTAGGGTGAACTACACAAGCTAACATAAGACTTGAATTTTCAGTCAAAAAGACATACTGTGCAGTTGGTCTTTTCCACTGTGTTCTTCTGAATTCATGATTGACATAGTAGGTCCTGCCAAGGATGTCTTGTCTTTCTTCCCAGCCTGCAGGCAATGGAGGAGATTCCTGCTGCTGCTGTTGTGGCTGGCTAGCAGCCTCTGGTTGGTCCAATATAATCCACCCAGGCTGAGAGACATAATATAACTACTTTAATATTACAGAAGTTGAAAAACATATCTCAATTGATCAAGCCACTCTCCCTTTTAAGGTGTAGTTCTATTACATCTTAAGGCAGTAGATTTGATTCTGGTTTTAGTGTGTTTATTTATAAAAAATGACAGGGCATATTATGCATGCAGAAATCTTATTTTTAACTCATGTTCCTTAAACATATTAGTACCAGAAGTTCTCAATTCCAGGAAAATAAACAGCATTCAGCAACTACATTAAAAGCTTAAATACTGTCACATATGCTGCAAATGCATGAGGCAGATGAACACACTCTTCTATAACAAAGTTTAATTACAGCAAAGGTGGTAATGCTGAATAGAGTTAAGTCAGGAAAAGAAATCCCTTAACCTACACTGGATGTGCTTAAAAAGAATTACATATATATGGTAGGTAAGATCAAAAAATCCCTATGGATTGGAGGGAGCTGAAATTCAAAAGGCAGAGAGGTGTTAGTGTCTGTCTGGGGCCAAGCAACATCCAACAGTACCTACAACACTTTAAATTGTCTGCAAGATACAAGCAATCACTTTGAACTAGTTAAAACACTATTTACAGCTTAGAGATTTCTAACATTCAATTTTCAGCAATAAACACATTTTTCCCACCTCTAATTCTTCAGCCTGTTCTGTGGCTTCTTCTTCAGATCCATTGTTTTTAGGTAAGTAAGTCATTTTTAATCTAAGATGGCCTTTAACTCTTGATTTATGGCTGCAGAAGAGAAAATAAAATGATCTTATTGTGCACTTGTAAAACAAAATAGCTGAAAAAGCACAGCTAGGGGATTATTCTTAAGGTTTCAGTGCAAACTTGACTTTTTATAATCTACAATAATTAAGCTCTATAATGGCATTGAGGCTTCAGACTTCTGAATACAGTAAGTATTTAAAATAATGATGACTTTTTAGTGGAACATTAGTATCTTAGAAATGGCTACTCTCATTTCTTTGATGGAAACAGAAAACCTTAGACAACATTAATGTATTTACAACTAATTACATAAGAGCATTGTTTAGATATGAAAGTTAGAATTTCCATGTGGTATTTACCAACCTTCTTGGATGAAGAACAAAATCCTTAAATGTATATGGTCTCTCCATACTTGGATTTTCTGTCTGGAATAAGAATTTTTTTCAAGAAAATCTTTATCAAGCATTTGAAATTAAAGAAAACGATCAGAAATTTCTAACTAATTTCTTTAAAGGCCTTATAACATTTTAAAACTGAAATTACAGGTTCAGGTACAGTAACAGCACTACCAGCTTTAATCTTAGCAATAAGACCAATAAGTGTCTATGCATATTACAGAATGAAACACCTGCTCTTGGAAAGGGTTTGCCAGGGTTGCTATCTTGTCTTTAAGACAGTTTCTAATACATCTGTTANGATAAAATGGACTATATATAGACTCTGGGCTATATAAATGAATGTAAACTGTTTGAAATGAATAAGTATTCATCTCAATGTGAAGTGTAAGCTGAAGAACCAGGTAGCACTCCAGGTTAAAAAAAGAAAAAACAAAAAACAAACTGAAAAAAATAAGGCAAACAATTTAACAAAGTCCCTAATGGGAAGCAAATCCAGGTTGAAAACTGAAAAATTATTTACTTTCCATTACTATAGTTGTTATCTCTTCAACAGCAACCAGTTGCTATTTGAACACATACTTCCAGAGCACAGCACAGTCAAAATGACCACTAGCCAGTGACCAGGGCATGTGGGCTTCAAAGTGAAGCTAAGGAAAGCTCTCTACTAATTTTCAAGCTGTTCACTTTTTATTTCTCCTTGCTTTCAATGTAACTGGGGTGACCTACACAAGCTAACACAAGACTTGAATTTTCAGTCTAAAAGACATACTGTGCAGTTGGTCTTTTCCACTGTGTTCTTCTGAATTCATGATTGACATAGTAGGTCCTGCCAAGGATGTCTTGTCTTTCTTCCCAGCCTGCAGGCAATGGAGGAGATTCCTGCTGCTGCTGTTGTGGCTGGCTAGCAGCCTCTGGTTGGTCCAATATAATCCACCCAGGCTGAGAGACATAATATAACTACTTTAATATTACAGAAGTTGAAAAACATATCTCAATTGATCAAGCCACTCTCCCTTTTAAGGTGTAGTTCTATTACATCTTAAGGCAGTAGATTTGATTCTGGTTTTAGTGTGTTTATTTATAAAAAATGACAGGGCATATTATGCATGCAGAAATCTTATTTTTAACTCATGTTCCTTAAACATATTAGTATCAGAATCTGTTAATTCCAGGAAAATAAACAGCATGCAGCAAATACATTAAAAGCTTAAATACTGTCACATATGCTGCAAATGCATGAGGCAGATGAACACACTCTTCTATAACAAAGTTTAATTACAGCAAAGGTGGTAATGCTGAATAGAGTTAAGTCAGGAAAAGAAATCCCTTAACCTACACTGGATGTGCTTAAAAAGAATTACATATATATGGTAGGTAAGATCAAAAAATCCCTATGGATTGGAGGGAGCTGAAATTCAAAAGGCAGAGAGGTGTTAGTGTCTGTCTGGGGCCAAGCAACATCCAACAGTACCTACAACACTTTAAATTGTCTGCAAGATACAAGCAATCACTTTGAACTAGTTAAAACACTATTTACAGCTTAGAGATTTCTAACATTCAATTTTCAGCAATAAACACATTTTTCCCACCTCTAATTCTTCAGCCTGTTCTGTGGCTTCTTCTTCAGATCCATTGTTTTTAGGTAAGTAAGTCATTTTTAATCTAAGATGGCCTTTAACTCTTGATTTATGGCTGCAGAAGAGAAAATAAAATGATCTTATTGTGCACTTGTAAAACAAAATAGCTGAAAAAGCACAGCTAGAGGATTATTCTTAAGGTTTCAGTGCAAACTTGACTTTTTATAATCTACAATAATTAAGCTCTATAATGGCATTGAGGCTTCAGACTTCTGAATACAGTAAGTATTTAAAATAATGATGACTTTTTAGTGGAACATCAGTATCTTAGAAATGGCTACTCTAATTTCTTTGATGGAAACAGAAAACCTTAGACAACATTAATGTATTTACAACTAATTACATAAGAGCATTGTTTAGATATGAAAGTTAGAATTTCCATGTGGTATTTACCAACCTTCTTGGATGAAGAACAAAATCCTTAAATGTATATGGTCTCTCCATACTTGGATTTTCTGTCTGGAATAAGAATTTTTTTCAAGAAAATCTTTATCAAGCATTTGAAATTAAAGAAAACGATCAGAAATTTCTAACTAATTTCTTTAAAGGCCTTATAACATTTTAAAACTGAAATTACAGGTTCAGGTACAGTAACAGCACTACCAGCTTTAATCTTAGCAATAAGACCAATAAGTGTCTATGCATATTACAGAATGAAACACCTGCTCTTGGAAAGGGTTTGCCAGGGTTGCTATCTTGTCTTTAAGACAGTTTCTAATACATCTGTTAATATCTAATGTTTTGAGACTTCAGAAGAAAAAGAAAAAGCTTATTTATTTCAATATTCCTGGTGACATTTCTTGAAAGTTAATCATGTGCTTTGTAAAAGGAATATAAGAAACAGAAAAAAATTGACTGAAGTAACACTAGCTCTATTTCCCACTGACTCTCTTTTGTATCTGTTTATGTGAATAAGGAAGATTAAAAATAAATTTACAGACTTTAAAGAAAATATTTTAAGACATGAAAATAAGTACAATCTCGTATCTTTAAAAAGGTCTCTGAAAAAGCCAAAAGCATTCCAGTATTGAAAAACAAGGTAAACTACATTGTCTTTTAAATATCAGCACTGAAAAATCCCTAACAGATCTACAAAATTAAACAAAGCACCCACAGAGCAGGAGAATTTAATCACTTTATTATAGGTATTGTTAACTTTCTTAGATGACTAACAGAGTGCATATAGAAATATTTTTCCCTTTCATAGTCTTTAAAAACAAACAAAAAATACAAACCGGTAACTGATAAAGAGGAATATCCACTTGTCCAAGAAAATCATCTCGAGTCTACAGAAAACAAAAACAAACACCACAGAAAGTTGAAAGCTGCAAAGTGTTTTAAAACATTGCTCCCCTGCCCTGACAGCACAGCACTGCTTTCTTAGAACCTGAAGGCATTTTTAATTATAGGCAGTAATTTGTTCTGTACAGAACAAGTTCTGATTGACCCAACACTCAGAGCCTTGGACAGCTCTGCCTTCCTCAAAACAAAACCTGAGGGAGCTGGGGGTGGAGATTTAGACTGTTCACTAAATTATATAGACTAATGTTAATCAAACAGGAGAGTTGTTTAGCATCAGGACTGAGATTGTCAGCATCTCCAGTAGAAACATTGTTCTACTCCTCCTAGGAGCACCCCACAATTTCCATAAACCTAGGCAGCTGTTTAGAACAGGCACATATAAACATTTTTTCTTTTCCAAATAATACAGCTACTGTCAAAGATNACCTGAGGGAGCTGGGGGTGGAGATTTAGACTGTAGCAAAAGTAAGTTTAATCTGTGGTGAGTGCTTTGGAAGTTCCAGCAATTCCAGTGGTCCCAAGTTTGGCACTAAAATCTGTTAGAACTATGAAAAATACCTTCTGTCTACACACATTGCAGAAGTTAGGTTCAACAACTATTACCTGACAGATTTTGCCCTGACTTGGACATCTGGACTGACCAAGTAGGACCAGACTAGGAACACAGCAGCTGTCAGAGCAGGGCAGGGACTGACAATACACAGGATCAGTGCACACTTTACTTCTGATCACGGATTTTTGCTTGCCAAAGAAGTTACAGTTTCAGTAATCTACATAGGTCATTTCAGTATTCACCAATAACCACCACCAACAGTAATTTACTTGACTTCTTGCTGGATTACTGGAGCATGTGCTAAGTTGCTTCAAATTAATTTGTGATTGAAAACCTTTGCAAACCTCCACAAAAGCATGAAAATGTATTTTAAGGGTCATTTAACATGAAGACATATCAGTGCCTGTGTAATAAACTCAGGTTGGCAAGGAATTTTTTGAAGGTATGTATAAGCCTGTGGCTTTTTTAAAAAAGCCCTACACTGTAACAAGACTACACTTTTTTGCCCAGACCGAGTAAGGAGCTGTAAAAGTTTTCAACTGCGTGGCTTGTGCAGCCTCTGAAATTCTAGGCTTCCTGATTTTTACAGCTAACAAAAGATCTGGTGCCTATTCTTTCCTAAATCTGTCGGTGTACCACAAGCGTTTTTTCAAACTAATCACCCCAGAACTTTAATGTTTGCCCATAAAACTTTCCACCACAAGACTCTGCAGCTTGCTGACATCTATTTCCTTCACCTCAGGGCAAAACCATGTGTTTCAGTGTTCTGCTGGAAAAGTTATTTTAATTTTCAATTCAAATGTTTACAAGTATTAAAACTCCAGTCCTATTCTAGTCATGTTTTGGTCTCTCTGACATTAAAGTAGAGGTATTTCTTGAAGCAGTTCTTTTTGCCTTAGTAATTCTGGTACTTTTTTTCCTTAGCTCTGTGCTCTTAAGTTCATCCATTTAATCTTTAAATCATACATGTATTTGGAGAATCAATGTCTCACATGTGCCTTTAATTTTTACACCTGCAAAAAGCACAACTAGATTGTCATAGGTGATAAAATGCTAGAAACTTGGAGATACATCACTTCAAATTCCCTCTGCAGTATGGATGTCATGTTCAGATCTGAAAGGGGCAAAAGTGAAAATATATACAAAACACCCACCCTTTAGTCCATAAACTCATTTGAAATAGAAAGCTGCAACAGGTTTCATACTTGAAGAGTCAGAGGCTTCCCTGAACTATTGAAGGAAAACTCTGTGCTATTACAGACCACAGGTTTCTGGAAAAAAATAGCTACCATTTTTGCCTATGAGGTTCTTTTTAAAATGGCACAGCACATACCTTAGACATGTTAAAAGGCTTAGTATTTGTAAAGTTCTTGGCAATCCTCAAGTGGAACATGCCTTCCAAATAAATTATTGGAATGTGGGACAAAAGTTTGCTCTATTTTAGAATCCCTCAGAACATTGTGTTTGTTACCAGCATAATTTGAGTATGGGCTCCTGTTATTCACTTTACTATTCTGCTGTCTCTCCTGCTATTTTTAGCTGAGCTAGCCTCGATAACCAACTCTTCAATAGCACTTTCTCCTCCTGATAGAAAGCAAAACCCTAAGTGGAGATTTTTGTTGACCTCCAAACAACTAACACATAAATCAGGCAGCAGGAATGATCTTCAGCAGTGTGCCCCACTAGGACAAGCTGACTTAACTGCCTGCCAAGAGGTGCCAAGGCAGCTTCACAACAGACATGGCACACATGAACAGCTAAATGCCAGTGGAGCTGAAACTGTTTGCATCTCTGTTTCATGAGAGCAGGCAACACACACAAGTGGGTCAGTTGATCTTGTCAGCTTCTCATTTCTTAACAGCCAGAGAACTCAAACTTTCTGCTTGCCAAATCCTAAGTGCATAAACCTCAATTAATGATATACTGCACTAACAGAGAGGCCTTGTATTTTACTGATTCACTGGTTTAGTCTATAGAAAGTTATTTAAAAAGGTGAGGACAGACAGCTTCTGTACACAATCCATTTAAAGAACTCCAGTGCAATGCCAAAGCATTCAAAGAAAAGCACCAAAAGAAAGTAATACTTTTCAAAACTCATTTTCATCTATTTTATGACTATATGCTTAGTAAGTTTTAACAGTGAAGATTTCAGACTTTTTTTCTGCAATTCCCATCAGAAACTGAAGTAGATTTTGAACAGACACGTTTATCTGAGTCACACATTTAAGAGCAGTAGTGAGAACATAACCCAAAATTTATCAGGTTTGAAAATGGGTCACTGAATTTAATGCCTTTCTTAATTGCTGGATTCACTACACACCTTTTTGAAACAGTTCTTGTGTAAGACCAGGGTGTTGCAACAACAAGCATTTTCTCTACCAATTTTTGTGACAAATGTTTGGTGGTATTAGTGCATGAATTAAAATCCAAGCATATTCCCAGTCTTCTGACTAAACAGGCAGCTAGTTGTGCACAGGTTGGTCTTTGCATAGAAATCTGCAGCTGTATGGCAAAACAAGAAAGCACACAGCTTTTATTGGAGGGAACATAAGTATCAATTCAAATTGAAAAAACAAACCATGATCTGGACTATCGCTGCTTAAGAAAACATGAGCTCAATAGATGCATTATAAAACCAACATTCTTCTTGCTTAAACACCCAAACATCAACATTAGTTACAAGCTTGATGAGAATGAAAAAAACTTTCCTGAGCTACACTAGCAACTTTGAGTATTTTTCTTTTCCTGCTGCGCTGAGTGTATTATTCAGTTCTCTTAAACTCTATGTTGAGAAAAGTGAGCTTTTTTTTTCTTCCATAAAATACTGCCAGCATATGCTATTCATCATGAGAAAGTAACAGTTTCAAAAAAACAAGATTCAATTATCACATTAAGATTGTACCAAATTCACAGATTCCACAAGTAATGTTTTCTCTGTCTTGCAATGCAATAAATACTTGGTTGCATAGAATTCATTACAGTCCCAGGCTCCTGTGTTTTTAAGGGGGACCAGCAGAAAGTGAGGAGTTTTGGGTTTTTTAAATGACACATAGGCATTTCTTTAGAGTTTGCACCTATGATAGAGAGATAAGACTCTATCAGCATTTTCAAAATAAAGAGAATAAATACAGTTAGATCAAGGGTTACTACACAACATGTGTTTGTGCAGGACCTCCCTTCAGCCCTGCTGGCTGTTTCTACAGCAAGGTGTCAGCACAACATGCCTCAGCAGTTTTACCATCTGCTTAACAGACAGCGTTTAGAAATGACACTGAGGTTATTTTCACTAATTCTCTCTCACTTCTAAAGATATTTTCAGACAACTGCTTATCTAAAGAGCAGTGCAAAAGCGTCGTCTGTTTCTCCACTTATAGCTTACACATTTTATATGGTACCAAAATCTTACAGCTTCCCTAAAAGGTCATATTTAGTTTACAATACTTTTATAACAACATTCATATATTAGCCCACTCAATGTGTGCTACTTTCAGAACCTGTCATTAAAAGTTCATTAACAATGCAATTTAGGTTAGCCTTTTTTTTTTTTAAACACAAGCCACAGAAGGCAAGTTGTCTAATATAACCAAAGCATGCTTCAGCACAAAATAAACAGAGAACATGTCAGAAGTTATTAATGCATTGATTTTACTCAACAGAACTTTGAGTTCCTTTGGTTTGATGTACAGATGTGCCAAACAAGCTACCATATAAAAAGCAGAAATATTACATTTTATGAAAAGTAAAAAGCCAATCCTGACTTGCCTTCCTGTGTTAAATCTGCCAATACTCACCACAAAAAAATTAGAAAACAATACCAAGTATTTAATTAGATACTATTTCAAGAAGTCATTCCTGACATCAGGTCAGTTATCTTCATAATAGTATAAAAACATTAAACTTTTGCATCTGTTTGTGAAAGCTTTTTAGCCAAATTTTAAGATTTCAAATAAAGTTTGAAAAACAAACTCCCATAGCAATAATTCCAGGTGCACTTTTACCTTCACCATTTAACACTATAAAGCTTAAAACACAAAAATGTAAAACTCTATCAAATGTTAAAACTGCATGTGTAATTTGCTCCCAGAAATAACAACAGATAAACCAGATATTGCAGATGTTTACCACACTGGCCAATTAAAACATTTAGCTGAAGGACATGATAGTCAATCAACTTTTTGCTTTTCAGAGCAAGAAGGAAGAAATAGAATTTTAAAAAAAAGAGACAAACTACTTTTCTCCAAAAGAGAGACAGACAATTGGAGCATGTCTGCATCATGGTCTCACTCCTGTGAAGTTCACTTGGTCCAGTAGAGGATCACACAGAGGCATAAAGTCCAGGTTGAACCTGCAAGTTGCTTTTCAGCCCTAAATTAAATTCTTTGGCCAAGGCTGTAGAGGCACCTGGCCACTTCTAAGAGAACAAGACTAGAGCAGGGCTGGATGCAGACTGCATGGCCTCACCCTGCTCCAAAGTCAGTTCAACAGTTTTCAAAAGCATTCTTAAGTCTACTGTTGATCCAAATGCAGCATCAACACCAACTCAGGCCTTCCCTGTGCCTTTGCACCAGCGCACAGCTAGCAGCCACTGCCAGCCACACTGCAGCTTTCTGAGCTCTTCTCTTCTCAGTCCTCAGCCACTGCTGAACAGGAGTCTCAAGCCCCACCTATGGATCTCTCCCAGCCCCACACCTAAACCTCCTGCTGCCACGTGTAAATGTTAGAAAGATGATCTGGCTACTGCAGAACTCAGTGGTTTGGTTTGTCTTAAAGCTCTGCTATGCTCAAGCTATAAACCCCACCTGTCCAAAACCAGTCTGCATGAACTGACCTTGGATGCCTCAACCTCTAATGACAAAAGGTGACTACAACACAAATAATCCAACCACAATTTCTTTTCCAACAAAACAGTACTACAATTTATTTCAGACAAGCTCAATGACACTACTAAAGTTACATTATACTTCCCACCTCAGACGTGGCTTTATTAGCCTATCATTTGCCAGATATTAACCACTTAAGATTTCTCATTAATAAGTTAAATATTTGTGCCAAAACAAACTTAATAGAAACAATGATTATTACAATAACTGGCTAATGTAAAAACTCTATTGTAGAATAAGTAATGTTCATAATAAATTCTGGAAATCCTTTTCCTTCGAAAAGCCCTTGTGCTTCCACGTTACCAAACAGGCTGTCTCCCTCATGCTAGGAAAATCACTGATTGCCAGAGAAATCATCTAGGTCTGAAAGAATCCAGTTCTGTGTTTCTTCCCAAATTCCTCTTACTGGAGTGTCTCATTTGCATTCTAATATGCTCTAATGTCAATCACTCCAATTCAAGTTCGTATGTAATTTCAGCCAGGATCTTGCTGATGTCCTTCTTAAATTCTGTTTGCTTATGTTACAGCTGATACAGCTGAGAGCAGCCAAAGGTCTCAAACAATAACTGCATCTATCTGTAGACTTTGCAGTTTATTGTAAACTATCATGACAGAAAAAAAGAATGATGCACTCTCTCGAAACAGAGATGATTATAAATCCATAAACTAACACTGCAATGAGCTACAAACATTTTGCTGGCTGCATTCCCAAATCAGCATGTTCTGTTTGTCACAGGGAATAAGGAAAAAAGTTCACTTGAAACAGAGACGCTTAACAGAAATGCAGAGCAGTCCCCTTCAGACAAGGGTGAAAGTCAGTCATAAGCAACTGACTTGACTGAAAAGGCCACTCAGTTTTGCTTACTTGCTCAATCTGTGAAATTCATCCACTTCTGGAAGATGAGAAAACACGTGTTAGAACACAGAGGAGCACTCTCTGCCAAGGCTGAGGGGAAAGCATTTCTACCACTTGATCCTCTGTGGCTGCAAGGGCTGAGCAGGCACCAGAGAGCCTGGGGGTCAGATTAACACTCTGCCTCCCCTTGTATCCTTTCCATGTAATAGCCAAGAGCAGATGATTAAGGAATAGTAATAGTGGCAATTAAGACTAGTACTTCCTTTGATATAACACCCAGTTTCTAGTGAATAAGTGGTCATGGACCTCTAGATTCTGACCTTAGAATACATATTGAGAATGTAATACCCTTTGATGGACCTTTCTTCGACTTGCCTAACTTCTTAAAATCCATTTCTACTTTTGATATGCAGATATTGAGAATATTTGCTCAGCAACACATAAAAGAACATTCTTTTAAAGTGGAATTGGAAAATTCACCTCCCCTAAACTATAGTTTTATAAACTCCCTCTATATTACTTGGGTTTTTTACCCAAACCTGAAAACCCCCATGTCTAATTAGTGTTTCTCCTCACATAAAACTTACCCCATTCTTGCAACCCTTCTTTTTTTAGTTCTGTTATCCACTCTTCCTGAAAAAGCATGACCATATGCATGCCATGCACCTTTGTGGATTTGTGTAATTCCATAATGGTGGTTTTAATTTTGTTAGTTTATTTCTTCCCTAATAAATCCTAAGCTTTTATTTGCCTTTCAACTGTCAACAAGATCTGAGCTGACATTTTCAGCAAGTCTTTCCCCATGACACAAACCATTTCCTGACCAGTATAGGAAGCCATTGCCAAGCATGCACCATTAGCTGCTTTTCACATGTGCCATACTTGGCATTTTTCAACACTGATTTCCAAATTGCCTATTTGGGAAAAAAAAATGAAATTAAAGCAATGATCGTGATCTCATATCTGAAAGCCTGCAAAGCCTGCAGGTTCTTTGTCCTAGTGAGGAGTAAAGGAAGAATGTCTCTAGCTTGCCCTGTGAACAAGTTTCACTTTAACACATTCTTGTAGGTCTATCATGTCTTAAAAACCAGAATAACTATAGCTTGTGGCAACATTAAAGAAGCCACAGCATCAACGCTTCCCACTCTCTCATGGCAGATTAAAAGGCCATGAATCACCCTGAAGGCTGGATAATTACATATTTACATAAGCTGTTTCAGGAGGCCTGCTCTGCATGGTTTTGCAGCTTTAGTTTCCCCATTTTCTTCTGGCATGAGAAACCTGCCCAAACTCAGTTCAGCTGTAGACTGTAAACAGAATTAAGCTAATCATAATCTCTGCAGAGCACAATCAAATAAAACTTCTCCTCCATATGTACATGTAATGTTTGCTGAGGACTTCAAAGTGCTAGAGCTTTAATATACTGGTATATTCAAGTATCTTCTTCCTTACAGTATGATGATTCTGAAAGTTACATATGGTTCATAGTTGCCAAATGCAACCTGCTAAACCTGACAATGAAAAACTTCAGGGATGGAGCTATTACCAAATAATATTATTTGATCACTTCCTTTGCTAATGCATCCACATAGCAACCATTCACAGGCAGGCTGTGATTGGTCCCATCCATTGTGTGCCACCTTTTTCTTCCCCTGAAGAAGGATTGCTAATCAAAAGCAAAAGCACGAAGAAAGGTAAAGAAGGTGTAACTAAACTCTGCATTTAAGCAAGATGATAAATAGAAGAAATTAGTACCAACTATTAAAGCACTACAGGGTCATTGGCACTTAAAGGATACAAGCAGGAAATTACCTACAACTGTTCATTATTGTGATTAACAGTTTCCACTGTCTTCCCTTTAATGTATTGACATATACTTCAACTTCTAAAATTTATCTGAGACACAACACATGTACTCTTATGTGATTTAAGTCTAATGCAGTCAGCCCCACAATTCCCCAGAAAGACACCACCTTCCCTGCAAGCCCAACTCTCCCTGACTGAACTGACAGACCATGACACAGCAATGCAGCAGACACTGTAACGTGATCCTTCAAGATATGCAATGCTGAACAATATGAAAGTTATTAGACTGTGAGGTTAACATAGCACAGCATAAAGCGATGCCAGTTTGTGTTTGCCTTGTATTGGCTCCATAATCTTCTGCTTTTGCTGCTCCTTTTCCAGCTCACTTCCTTGCACAGATTTGGGACACTCATACACACAGAGCCCCTTTGCTCCATGTGCAAAGTTGTAGCTAAGCCACAGCTGTCCTTCCCTTCTCTTGGCGCTTCTCCCTGGCTGGATCACTACTTTCTGAGAGGGAGCTTTGCTATGACAGAAGCTCTATGCATAAACAGAATGCAAGAGAGAAGACAATTTCAGACTATTCAGCACTAACTTGTGGTGCAGCCCTTATCAAGGGAATCACAATCTTCCAGACACAGGTTCTGGTCCCTTCAGCATGTTCAGATCAGCTGGGAAGTTACTCAAGAGAGAAATCCTCACACACAGCCCCCTCAAATTACTGTTTTACTAAATTTAAATTTAGTCCAGCAAGATCCAAATATCATCTCCTTTTATGAAGGCAAAGTTCCAGAGTTTGGTGAAAAAAGCTCAAGAGTTCCAACTAAAACGTTTCCCTTACATGAATCTGACAGTAGAAAAACAGTTTGGTTATTTTACACCATCTCTAAAGTTTGGGAGTTTTTTTTCTTCAAAACATGTCATTTCAATAAATAGAGACAAAACTTGAGCAAAATTATTTGTAAACAAAAGGACTATAACACAATTGATTCCCTTCATTGTAGAAGAAATTATTTTAAAGGTATACAGCTGCTGAAACAGATTTGCAAGTACATTTACAATATTCACATTATCCAATAGAGAGTGATACTGATGGGGAAGGAATAGCTAATGTCAACAGGGATGTCAACATGATATACTTGTGGAAGAGATTAATAGAACTTTTATTTGTTTTTGAAAGTTTGTTTACATTCTACAAGAACTAGAACTGTATTCACTGTTTCTACCATCCTCTGTACCCTCTTGAAGTTTCTGTATGTATGATGACAAGTAACCTGTTCCCTTACTCACTCCAATCCTCCCAATCCACACCTGTGATGTCAAAATGTTTTAGCTGCATATTTATTTCTACCCTAAGCAGAAGATAGATACATTAAAGAAAACACAGACAAAAAAACCAACAAAAACACCAAACCATTAAAGCAGAAATACACAGTCATGGACAACCTTTGATGCTGTAACCATGGACCATCTCTTCCTCCTGCTTCACATAAATGAAATACCAGTATCTACTATGGAACTGATTCAATAAGTTACCAGTAAAGACCAACAGTGGTACACTGGCCACCACCATTCCCCATTTTGTAACTTAATTAAAAATGATCCAAGGCCAGTTGTCATAGAAATGGTGTTGATTTAAAAATAATAATTAAAAAAAAAAAAAAAGCCAGCCTTTAACAAGCTGTTGATTATGGAAAGCAGGAAATGTGATCCGAGGTGGCTGAAGGCTGGGAGCAAGGCACGGAAGAAAAGAATGCACAGACCTTTTGCTGCTTCAGCCTCTGGAGTCTCTGACCACAGCACTGATTTGATTTCAGGGCTGCTCTGTACAGATAGCTGACATTACTAAATGCTACTCCAGTATCAACTAGTTAAATTTGAACCCAGACTCAGCATATCGATATACTAGGCCAGACTAACTGGAGTCAAGAGAAATATTTTGGGAGTTGTTTATTTTTAAGTGAGTCACAATACACCATGATAATTAACTAGACTATGTAATTAAATTATTGCCATAGAATCTGTTATATTGGTCACAAAGATTAATAACAAATACAATGGTATTTACCTATTTTATTCCAGTGAATTGCTGAGCTGCTGTGAAGTCAGCTATGGTTTTTGCTTGGTTTGGTGGGGGAAGCTTTTACATTTTTTGATAGCAGGTTTATAGAGTATTTATATATTTACTGGTTTTACATAAAAACTGAAAAGAGCCATTTGAGGACCAACAGATTCCTGTATCTGGTGTTTGGGTCAATCCATTGTGAACACTGCTCCTGGGAACTGAAACAAACTATTGCCAGTCCAGTGTCCTAGGAGGTTTTTTGGAAGTGTTAGCTAACACTCTAATCCTGAACTTGGATTAAAATACAGAGTATCTTTCATATCAGCTGTCATTAAACACAAAGGCCAGCAGTGGAAGTTGATGAGAAATGTACTTGAAGTGCATGACTCAACTTTTTTTTAACAAGATACTTTCAAAATAACTAACACATTTTAAGTAGTCTGGATCTAATCTGTTTGTACTTATTGTGGATTTTATCTCTCATTTTACAATGTGATTTTGGGTAGAAGAATCACTAAACAATATATACATATATATATAGTGATTACCTGTGACCCACGTGGAGTTTTATAAAGAAGCTTAAGCATAAATCAGTTTCCCAAGAAGGAAAGAGCATTTTTCTTCAAACTCTAAACAAAAAGCTCTAAAGAAGTCAAAAATTGTAGAACCATCAGGCACTGCTCTAAGACTGAAAATTCCAGGCTACCACCTCCAAGGTAACTGTCTTACCAGTTCAGAAAGGCACTGTCATAATTATAAGATCTTTGCAAAAAGCCCTTTGCCTAAACAAGCATGTTAGTTATATGGTAGTAGTGTCAAATCAAAGAGTTCTTAAAATAATTTTAGTAACCATCAATTGTTGCACTTTTATCAGCATTCATAACTAAAAATATTCAGATAATTTAAGTCCTCACAGTGTTCTTTAAACAAGTCTTAAAATCCACCTTTCATGTGGCCTCTGCTTCACCAACTAGCATTAAGAGTTAATAAGGGTAGACACCTCTGCAGTTTAGCTGGACATGAATTTCATTACAAAAAAAATATATATTTAATATAAGCCTTCCAGACCCAAGTACTATAATTTGAATAGCAATGTTGTTGGGAGAGGTATTAAGTTACTCTGTACCACTCAGCCTGAAAGAGTAGCTGGAAGGAGGAAAAAAAAGAGTGAGAGGAAACTCTGAAAATTCCTGTGGTTCAGGGTGTATACAGAAACAAATGGCATTTACAGCTTTTCTCTGCTCAAATACTACTTATCTTTAATTCTACATACAGCAAAGTGTTCTGTAAAATAAAGCCTATTTGAAATAAAACTAAAAGACCACTCATTTTTACCCACTTTATATGCAAACAACTTCAGCAATTCCTATTAATTTACTGAAAAGTTAGGTGTTCATAACTACAAAATTTAATCTAAAGCTTAAATTACTCCCATTTCTAGATAACTAGACAAGAAAATCCCTCTGAGTTAATGTAAACAGCAAACTATTGTTTAAAATATATTAAATACAGGTATTTCACTGTAACACCTATTCACCTATGCTACTCTATGTACCATATTCTAAGAAACTAATCTAAAACCCAAATGTTACAAATAATTAAAGAATTAACATCCTAATGGTGACAATTTAGCACCATTAGGAAACTCTGAAATTACCACGTTGAAGTCTTGGTTGCAAACTTTTATTATTTTCCAGCTAAATTTCAGCTGTAAAATACCATCACGTTTTTCTATAAACCACAACACTCACCTTATGGGGCCTCCACAAAGTGCTAGACATTTCCCTTTTAGAGGTTCCATATCTTTTCCTAACTCCAGTTGTTTTTCCTTCATTCCCAGCTTTGAACTGTATGTGCAACTGAGACGTCCTTGCACTATGACACTTGTATTTAAGGCTGGATAAGCAGCAAGAAACTCTTTGACGTGATCCTTCCAAGGAAACACTTCTTTGCAAAACATGGTGAGCTTTGCTCATCTGTTTATTTGGTCTTCCTAGTTCATTCATGTTAATCTGATATTCTGAATCTGTTTTTGAGGGCAGACATGCAGATGTGCTACGTTCCAGTTTTAAAGGAGGGTATTTTGCACCAGAGTTCAGATTTAACTCTGGACTGCAAGAGCCATTAACCATTTCACTGCTCGATGCAAATGATCTTTGTGGAAGATGAACTGAAACACGTGAGAAGCCATCAGGTATTTCTTCACAAGTTGCCTGCTGAGGACCATTCAAAATTTGACTTTTGTCCTGTAATGATGCATTCAAATAAAGTGGTCGGATGTCTCTGACTTCGCCAGGAGAGCAAACTGTTTTAGACAGTCTAAGACCATTGACTGCTGTTGAAAGGAATCCCTTGGAAATGGTTTGATCTTCTTTTTGTGCCAGCTCACTAGGAGAAATAATTAATTTATGAGACGTTTGATAGGTGCCTCTATGTGGCAGTTGAACTGAGCTTACTGGAGAAGCTGGAGGAGTACTGGAAGGACTCCTAGGAAAAATAACCAGCGATGAACAACGTCGCAATGGAATTTTAGTTTTCTTCCTCACTGACAAAGCATCTTGGTCAAAAGTAGTATTACTTCTATAAAGTGTTTCCTGAGATGAGTTGCTCCTGGAGGGATTACACTTGTTTGCAGTGCTTCTACATGAAGAGTCACCATATGCAACACTACTACAGAAAGTACTGTCACTTGTCCAAAGAGTGCCACTGCCACTGTCACTGATGACACTGTTACTATATGAACCTCCATCACTTGTGGTACTTGCACATGATCCATAGTCACTGCCAGCACTGCTGAACGAGCCACTGTCACTTGCTGCAATGCTGCTGAGGCTGCCTCTGCCCACAGCAGCATTGCTCAGAAGGCTATCATTAGATCGATGATCAGCCACAGTTCCAGCGCCACAACTCCCTTCGCTACCAATGTCAATGAATGAAGTGTCTTCACCAGCAGCCACGGCATCGCCAAACTGAGAACATCCACCCTGCTTCCTAGACTGCAGGGAAATGTGCAGTGAACTGCTCTTTTTGATTTGCAGTGAAGAAATAGTTGTATTTTTCTCTAGATCGATTACTTGTTGCACTACAGGTGCATAAGCAGCTTGCCTAGGAGTTAGTTTCACTTGCGTAACGCTAGGTGCAGAATTCTGCGATTTTTTGAAGTATGTACAATTATTACTATCCAGAACATTTTCAGAGGTTTCTGGTAATGGATCTGTGTTGCTCCTTGGGGTAGCAAAATGCAATCTTAACCGTCGTGCCATTTGTTCTCATTTCCACGCATGTTAGCAAGTGAAACCCACAAAGATCCTTCAGCGGAAAGGCTACAGGCAGCTGCCCAGAACCCAGAGCTGGTACATCGCACAGTAAAAGCCCATAAAAGTTGCAGTCTTTGTCCTAATTTCTACAAGATACTAGCATTCAAAAAAAAAGTACCTCTTGCAATAAGTCAGCCATTCCTTGAGCTGCAGTTTCTGGACCGTCGTTGATTGCTTGCAGTCAGAAAGCCTTCATTTAAAAAGCACTTATGTTCCAAGGACCTCAGCTGCAACACACTGACAAACACTACTGACCTTGTTTCAATTATACCTTCTGGAATTTGCATAAATGAATACAATAATAGGCTTCCAGAACTTCCAAGTTTCAAAGAGCAACGCCTGCTGCGGCTGCACAAGCTGAGTCAATGTGTCCGTACTTTCCCCAGCAGCGTATGACTACTAATATTTTTACCCATAGGTTTAGAATTACAGGAAGTTGGTAGGAATGAAGTCCCATATAATTGAGTATCAAGTCCAGGATTGAATTTCCAAATAGTAACCATGCTAGCAAACTGCTGAGGTCTGAATTATGCATAAACTAGTGAAATAAGCCTCCTCTCCCTTAAGAAAATGTTTTTCTGCACTATTTAAATAAAACTCGAAAGAAATTTGGCATTATCTTGCAATCCACACAGTGCTAAGCAATCATAGTTTCTAAAGATTTGCACATAGTAGAACCCTCTCCTGTTTATTAATTCATAATTTTAAATGAGGTGCAACTGAATAGGAGCCAAAAAAAGTTTGTCTGGTTAATAATTTGGCATTTGTTTTTATTTCTAGTTTGACCTTCTCTAACTACAGCTGTTAAAGGTAGAAAGAAACAAAATTATTCTTACAAATTAAACTACCTCATTTCGTTTGCTGGAAGCCCAGAGTAAGGAGACATTCTTTACAGTTCAATGTGATTTGTAGATATGTGACCAGCTACACAAACTTTAGAACACTGAACTAAGTATGCACAGAGATAAACAGCATCACCAAACACAATTACAGAAGAAAGCTATTCTGCATAATTATATACAAACTGCTTCATACATTCACATAACTAATTAGTATTTTTTTTTAATTCTCATTCTTTAATTCAAATTATCAGCATGTCAAGAAGTTAATATACTGTCAATTCTTCCAAGAGTAATAGGATTGAGAATTCCTACAAAATGTTTCCTAGCTCATATAATCTGAAGAGGTCCTTTGCTGGCACCTAGTGGGACTTCTGATAAAAGACAATCTTGAATCTTGCTGTTAAGTAGGATTTTTTTGTTGTGGGTTTTGTTTCAAAAAACACCAACATTTGGCTATGAATATACTTTTGAATACATAAGCCATATATGATGCAGTACTGAATGCTACTGCACTAACATGAAATTACTTAGTGCTGCTGAAAGAGTACAAACAGAAGAGAACACTAGGCCATTTATACTTTTATAGGTCATACTACTAGGAGTTTTTTCTGCTTCATATTTATTTAACCTTTACTGTATTTTAAGCTAGAAGGCAGTAAAATTAACATTTATACCTCTTTCCCAAAAAAGAGCCAAGAATCAAATTCACAGTACCTTGTTTGCAAGCAACAAATTTGTTTTCTAATTATACTCCAGGGCTTACTTAACCTCCATTACCTGAATTCCATTATTAGAATGCAGCAATAAATGAATACTGGCTTATTCATAAAAAGCCAACAAATACAACACTTCATTTATTTCATTATGCTTAACCAACAGGACTTCTTCTAAAGTTATATGTTGGTGAGGGACTGGGATGGGGAGAGAAAAGGAAAGGAAAATACCATAAAAGATTCTTTTGGTCAGTTTCAAAAAGTTACATTTGAACTTCAAGCAATATAGTAAAAAAAACCTCATAAAACCAAACAAACCAACCAAACACCAACCAAAAAACATGAGCAAGTGACCCTAAGATATGTGAGCGAAAAGTTAAAAAAGCATTACTTAGGGCTTCTTCTCTCCCCAAGAACAAATGTATTAGTGGCACAGTTTGCAACATGTTAGTGTGACACAAAGTGCAACCATTGGAGGTGCTGGTTTCTTTTAGTAAAAGCATTACTTTCTCCCCCAATGGATGATCTGAAAAGTTTTTTTTTAATTTTACTAAAGAAAACAATAAACTGACCTAATTTGGTAAACTCAAGGCTTAAGACTCCAGCAAAATTTTTCAGTGTCTTTCCTCCTTAGCAATACCTGTATAGATATTGCCAGCCAACTACAGCTTCCTCAGGCAATGTAAAATGGCTTTTAAAATGTTAAATTCAATGTTGCTGAATTAGAGAGAGAAATAGGGAGATGGTCTGTTCCATTCACCAAGTGAGATGGAAACAATGAAAAATATACAGATTTTATTGTAGAGCTATAGAGTGACTGATGAGGTCATGATACTTTGATCTCTAAATATAATCATACATGTGAAACAAAGCACCATTTTCTAGTTGATGCAAAGAAAATGTTTAATTGGTTCCTCTCCCATAAGCAAACAGATCAAATTTATATATTCTAGATTAGAGAAAGAATGCAAAGGAGTTCTCTTGGTGGAAAACACAAAGAAAACTGGCCTTCTCCCCCCAAAAAATCAAGAATCCTACTTTCTAATCATGCCTCATGGCCTCCAGGTGGTGGCAGCAATGCTCTAACGAGACACACAATGGATAGAGGTTAAAGTACTCATATCACATGACAGATATGCTGTAGCTCATAATATCATGTCCAGATGAAAATCTGAGCATCCTGGAAAATCACATTTAACCTCCTGTGTAGGCCACAAGTGCTGGTGATTACCTCTAACATTGCTTCTAAATAAATCAGAGAGACATCATATTTGAGATACTTGGGACAGGTAACATCACCAGTTAAGGAGTAAATGGTTTGGGGACTGTGTAATGCCTATAACCAAGAAACAAGCCTCCTCCTTCTTAAATGTCATTATTCTAGGCAGTTTGTATTTATATTTACACACATTTTCACTCTTCCCAACTTTAGGAGAGTAGCACTTCAATAAAAGGTACAATAGATTACTGAACATATGCAGAAAGCTTTAGGAAAAAATGTTTTTCCTAAACACACTAGGAAAAACACACAAGCAGAAAGCACAAAGAAATCCTTTAATTGGAATGAAACTGTGCTTGGAGTGCAAGAGTGCTCAGTCCCTCCTATTAGTTCCAAACTGCTGCAGAGGGGAAAGGTATTCCAGTGCAAGGAATGTCAGTGAAATGGATGCAAGTGCCACGATTGTACTGCTACAAGCTTACTCACAATGAAACACACAAACAGAAATACAGGTGGTTAGACATCTTCACACAAAATGAGAGCTTGGGTCAGAGCAGGACTTTTGATTACACTGAGATAACAGAAGCACAAGCTAGCCTTGTCTCACTAATGACCTGCCCTTTAGAGTGACACCTAGCTACAAGACCACAATCCACTGTTCACATCTTGAACTTTCCAAAGAAAATCCATACACACTTTCTTTCATGATACTCCTCACACACTGAGGAAGCTGCTCACATATCAGTACAGCTTTGTTTGTAGGGAAAAATAAACATCCAATGCAGAGCTTTCAGTATCACCAAAGAATTTGGCCCTATCATGTGAACAGAAAGACAGAACATAAAATAATGATGCTTTCACAAGTTAAAGCACATTACAAGTTTAGAGCAATAATGGAACTGCTTCACTGCTTGAGGAGTATGGTAATATCAGATAAAGAAATGAATCAGGTCTGCCTTTAGCTTTAGGTTTCATTATAGAAGTTAAGGTTGTTTGGTGTGGGTCTTTAATCCACATCGAATCCTGATGGAATTGCTTTCATTTAAGACTGTAACAGACTGCAAAATTAACATAAAAAGACCTACCAAACGGTTTTCATCAAATACTTCAAAAAGGAGTCTGTGTTTCTGAGGATTAACCTATGAAAAAGAAGTACAGTGATAATTAACATATATACTGAATTCCAGTACTTGACTTCAGCAAAATCTCTATGTTTACGCAGGAGGAAAGAAATACCTAAGGTCCCTATTAAACAGCAAATCTGTACCTTGCTGCCATTCCACTATGCAATGCACTTCTATCAGAACCAATAAGCCAGAGCTGTTACTATCCCAAACTGTTTCTAAGAAGGCAACATCAGGACTGAAAATGTAACTTTTTTTGGTGCCAGAGTTAACAAATGTATCTCTAAGGAAAGCAGTTTGGGAGCCTTTTAGAACATTAATTGTAGAATTATTTCTGAATTAGGGAAGAGTTCTGAGGTAGGGAGAGTAGTGAGTAGTTTTTCCCAATGTGTCAGAATTATATCCAACAGGTAATAAGGCTATAAACAAAATCACTTACTCGAAATAAGAGTTCTTCATTCCATTTTGGGTTTAAGGACTATGTGTAGAAGAAGAAGAAAAAAAAAAGAAGAAAGCATTAGTTATACTGACAATTCTGCACTAGTGTACATCATTTTTGATGTATTACACATTTTATTCCATGTAACAATCCACTTAAGAAAAAACTATAAAAACTTCAACCTTGATATTGTGGGTAAAAGTCAAAGGAGTTTTGTACTGTTTAATGCAGTGCAGAATGGAGGCAACCTATGCAGGTATTCTCAGCTTTTGGGTGTGCCATGGATGCAGAGAAGGTGCATTAGACACTTGCAGACAGTAAATTTAGGGTATGTCCCTTCAGTAATAATCACTGCCACCTTCTCAGTTCAACACCCACATTACTTGCACGCAAACAACTCTTCACAAATGCCAAATCTCTAAGCAACATCATCTACACAGACCAGGCACAGATGGGCCAAACATAGCATAACTCACTCAACTAAATTCATCTTTGAGCTGTGATTATTTTTAAAAATACTAGAAATAATTTAGCTACAAAGAGATTTTTACAGTAACATTTATGAACATGAAAGGAAAAATGCATGAGTGATCTTATAACATAAATCACAGCCACTATCCAAGAACAACAATTTGGAAGAGTGCTTTCCCTCTCACATTTACAGTTCTTAATTTTTAGATAAACTAAGTTAGCAGCACTGACTTTTTCCTGCATGTATTCTAGAAAACCAAGTAGTACCATGATTCAAGTGAATGGTGCAATTTGATGTTTAAACAGAAAAAATTGTGTTTGTGTTTTTAACATAAAAAAATAAAAGTTGTACAGCAAGATTCTTATATCATTAAAGATCTCAAAAATCAGAGACCTGGAACAATCCAGTACTTCCATTAATGACATCGTTTTGAATCAGTACTCACCTTATATTCCTAAGTTCTTCCTCTACCTTTCAACAAAATTTTTGAAGAGAAAATGCCACAATAATGCCTTGAACAGAGAAGCTGAGCAGACCATGGAACATTCCTTTCCACATGTCCATTCACTCAAAAGCCATATGAATTCTCATATTTCCTACAGTTTTAATTTTTTTTAATTTTTCCTCTAGAGTTTGATTAAAAAAAAAACCTCTTTGCAAGACCACAAACCCCACGACACCCACACAGATGACTAACCTTTCTAATAGTTTTTGTCTGAATACTGGTAAGGACTCCATTCACTGGATCATACAATGTCACCTTCACATAGGGGTCACTGGGAGGGAAAAAAAGCAAACAAGCAGTATGCTGGTCTATCCCCTTTTTGGTCACCATTATTAGCAGTCAAATTTTAAAAGGCTTAAATCAATAGCAGCTATGTAACAAGGAGTTACAATTACTTTATTAATACCATAGACATTTGTAATTACAATAATTTCCTACAGTTTTAGAGATAAAACTAATACAAACACTAGTAGTGCTTATGACCATATTAACTATGCCATTTTGTGCATCAGTACAATTTGATTCTCTTTCACAGTTATTTCAGGAGAACAGATTTAATAAATCCTCTCATATTTCAACAAGGCATGCATGAAAAAAATCAGTTGTGACTGAAAAATATTGAAGTATTAAGTATTTTAACACTTTAGAACACCTGGAATTCGGATTCCTTGAAGAATTTTACTATATGCTCTATCATTTTGACAGAGTTTTGAATTTAACCCATTAATTTTTCTATTAATGAAGATGTCCTAATACTGTTGCTTGTC
Source organism: Erpornis zantholeuca (assembly GCA_013400515.1). Classification (NCBI taxonomy): domain Eukaryota; kingdom Metazoa; phylum Chordata; class Aves; order Passeriformes; family Timaliidae; genus Erpornis; species Erpornis zantholeuca. The sequence goes on from VZTN01020668.1 coordinate 140,350, forward strand.
TTACTGCCTTTTCCCTTCCTGTGGTATTAAAATCCAACATATTATATGAGTATCTACTTTTTATGAACAATCAAAGCACTCAATTGCTCAGAGTAGTAACGAAAGGTGACCAAGACAGTCTGCCATACAGCTAAAGAGCATACAGTTTTCACATATTTAACTTATAATGAGAAAAGCTGATCTATTTTGGCTTGAGGTAAAAAGAAAAAAAATGGTACATGAACAAAAAATTTAAGAGAGACTGTCTAGCTTCAGGGAAAATATTAATTTCGCAAGAGAAATTTTTCTATTGCTAAACTGATGTCACACACAGCAATTTTGCTTGTGCTAAAATAACAACAGTCCTGCACATATGCCAAAGCAGCTGACAGCAGAATTTGTACCAAACCCATCAATACTTTTCTAGACCCTCTGTACAAAGGCCAAAAGCAAAAGTGGCTTTAGCACAAAGTTCATTCCTCCACTTGCCAACTCTACAAGATCCTAAAAGCATTTCAATTACCAACTCACAAGTCTGATCATTCTTTTGCTAAATGTTAAGCCACTGTTCCTCTGCACATAATTTGAGCTGAAACAGTCTAATAGCTACCAGTGTTTAGTACTGTGTTCATTCCAAGTCTCTCAAGATGAGAATTTTGACTATAACTAAACTCTAGTTATTTTAGCTGTAGCCTATCTGAAGTATCCTCCATGGCAGAGCAATTTTACCATGCAGAGAATAAAACATTCCTGTAACTTTGTTTTGCCAGTACATAAGATCTGTCCAAGTGACTCTTGGACAAGAAAGCAGATATCTTTATGTTTATATAGTCTCTAATAATTTTATAAAGTTACCAGTTGAAAGAGCTCAGATTTTTTTTTTTTTTTTTGCAAGAGGCACAGAAGAATTTACCAAGAACTAAATAGCTGTAGAAAGAAAAGAAAGAAGCAGCTGTCCCTTAATACATTAATGACATATTCTTACCTGGCTCCTAAGATATCCTTCTTGGCCAGGCCAATTCCAGCTATAACCTTCACTCTGACAATTCGCGTGTTCTCCTTAAAAACAAAGTAAAATATTTTTCAGGTCTATCTTCAATTAATAAAGCTAAAAGAAATTATAGGCATAATTTTGAATTCACATTGAAAACTATAGCTAAATGATGCAGTTGTTTTGTCTGACAGAAATAGCTCTGTCAGTAACACGCAGACAAACGCACACAGACCACACAAGTTTTCACCTAATGGTATCTTGGCATTCATCAGAGGGAGGGAAATAGACAATATTTATTTCCTGGACAGAATGAAAAAGGTATGAAATTTATCAAAATATATTAATAAAGCAGTAAAAAACTCTGAAAAGAAATGCAAGAATAAAGAATTCTTGCATCTATTTTTAGTTAACAGCACAGAGAGGTCACGCTTAAAATATTGGGATTTCTGATGTGACCTGCCAGCAGGGTATGAGTTTTTTAAGAAACCAAAACATATTTCAATTACACATTTTACAAATTAGCTTCACAGGAGTGACATAAGTAATTGCACTTCTCCTGTTAATTAATACAGCTGCACTGTCCTACATGGCTCAGCTGATAAGGTACCAAATTCAAGAGGCAAAAAAAAAAAATCCCAACGGCTGTGACCATATCAGAGGAGAAAGATGAGCATTGTTTCTCTGGAAAGCAAAAAGCTTTCCAGCTGAAGGGCTGTTTGTAGGAGATGGTGAGCCAGAGACACTTGAGAGGAAAGCTGACCCAATCTAAGTGGTTAAGGAGTTAAACCAATATAAGAGCAATGGGTGAAGCAATAGATGTTCCCTCCCTGGGGCCTTCCTGAATTCCACATACTCCTGAAAGTGCTTTCTAAAGGAGACTCCCAGGAAGCACTAAGAATGCTTTGTCACTGGTCTCCTATATAACCACAGGGCTAAACTCCCTAACCAATCCCAATTGGAAAGGCTCCTAAAGCTAATGGAGAGAACTGCATGCTAATCCTGAGGCAGGAACTACTGGCTAAAAATGTAAAACTGAGAACAGATCACTAAATAAAAATATAATAATAAAAACATAAGCAAGTTTCTCCCACCCTCTACAGTTAGAGGTGATTGCCTGGGAACTGAGATGAACATCTACAACATCCACTCACTGACAAAACAATCAATTGTCCAAGTCAATTCCTGCCAAGTTACAAGTCTATCTTCAGCCTTCACCTCAAAGAAAATTGTCTGCTCATAGAAACTCTGAGAGCTCACAAAAGGAAGACCAGCAAACAACCCCTCCCAGCACTGACCACTAGTAAGCAGCCTAAGCTTTCAAAATTCCTAGTCATGAGCAGGCTTTTAAGGTACATAACATTATTCTGTGTTTTATGACAACAAAACTGAGCAGATTTAAGAAAACATCTGTAAAAAACTATGTTGGCATAGTTAAGAAGAGCTATTTGTTAACATTTTTATACATCACAAATACCATAACATATCCACCTATCTTACATTCTAAAACAATGTCCAATTCATCTTCTATCAATTACTTGGCTTCAGTGACATTCAACATCAGCGAGTTTCTGCAATGACTCAAGCTGAAGAGTTCCATGTGTGCATTTCCCCTCTCCCTGAGCACCTCTGCACTGTGCCCTGAGCACCTCAACCCCCTCCCGACAGGAGGACGATCCTCAGTCACAGCCCACGGGACCCAACTGACAGAAATCAGCTCAACAAACAACCCCACCTTTTCCTTCTCAGAAAAAGGCCAAGAGCAGATGTTGATGCAGGACACACAGCTCTAAAAGACAAATAGGTTTTCTTGTATCTGCATTTAGTTGCTTAGACCACGAGATCTGCTCCATTATTCAAGTATGAGAAAAGCAAAGACAATTAGATGCTTTTGGGCACAGGCATCCCAGAGTCAGGCTTAATAGTGCATCAATATAGTCCACACAGGGGAGATCCCAGAAATAGTATCCAAGCTCCTGAGATTTTAAAGTTGGCTTAATCACATGTTTTTTTTACTTGTATCATAATAGAGATACGAAAGCTATTTTACAGAAAGACAAATTGCTTTGTACATAGCCTCAGGAAACTAGAAGCCACAAACCCAGTGCTGGCATGCTGAAGGATGATTTAAACATGCCTTGCTGAAAGAAAGGTTATTATTTATTTGGGGTCAGTGCCAAACTAGGACAGCTACAGCATTTTAGTTAGCCCAGCAGTACAACTAACCAAACTGCCATGAACATAGGAAATGTCTCATAGAAATACCTTTCTAGATTAACACAAACATTTTTAAAAAATTCCTGCATTGTTCTCAACAATCTTCCCAACAGATCTCATTTTTAACTTTCACTTTTTTGCCTAACTGCTCTCACTGCCAAAAGCCACCACACCCCTTTTTGGTTTTTTTAAAGTGGTAGGTAAGGGTCCACTTCTTCCTCTTCCAAGCTACGGAGATTAGAAACTTCAGTAAAAAACCCATACTAATATGGAAGGTCAATACATAATCTCAACAGATGAGGTTCCCCACTCTCTGGTCACACCAATGTGCAAAGAACACCAGGAGACATTCAAACAGCTCAATCCAAACACAGACAGAAGGGTCTGACACTGGGAGGACCCATTATGCTGCAACCCCACACATCCTGAAGAGGCAGGGCCTGCCCACAGGATACCGGGGCTGTGCCATGACCATATGACCTTTCCTCTCCACTCCCTGATGACAGGCAGAATTGCTGAGGAACTGCTGCCACAAACACACTGATCCCAGAAAGCAGTGAACAGCCAGAGAGCTCCAGGACCGTTTGAAGCTCATTTCATGCAGACAAAAATTAGGCCATGCAAGCTCTGCACAGAGACAAAGCATCAGATCCTTGATTCTGGCAGCCACAGGGAATAGATTCAAAATCAAAATTTCATGGTTTGAAAGGCATTTTTGAACCTCCTCCTCTTCATTCACCTTGATCAGGAGATCCTTATTTGCCTCCTTCATAGCCACATACAAGAAATTGTGGATCAGTAACTCCAGTAGATCCACAGGCAGCTGCAACATAAGTGGTTTTGTGGTTCAAAAAATACACAGGCTGCAGCCTGTACCTCTTTTACTCTTCCATATTGACTATAGACACTCTTGAGCTTGCCTTGCTACTTTTTTACACCACTGCCGTGCTTCCAGTGGTTCTGGTGGCAGAGGAGGGGACAGGCACCTAGCCAATAAACAGGAACACACCAGCTATGCCAAGCAGCACTGCAGTTTATCTAAGAGACTGCTCTCTCAGCCCAATTTATCTCGAGTCTCTTCCTGGTTATAAATGTCCACCCATGCTTCTGCAGTCCTGACATTAACTTGAATGGGTCAATCTAAATTCGTTCTGTCTGTATAGATGAAGAAACTGAGCATTCTCTGCTGCTCTGCACACATGGGGAATCTTACAGGTTTAGTGCCCTTGGACCCAGCTGCTCTGTAACACAGACATGCACACAACAGCCCTTCAAAGGCAGCAGCTCTGGGCACAGACATGTACAGGGACTGTTTGTACAGATGGAACAAGGACATTCAGCTTTTTTTGACAACTTCTGACTGCCAGCCATTCCAGAGGCTGGAGGCAAAAAAAACCACCCAACTTAAAAAAATAACACAATAATGTTACAACTGAACTGTTAAGCTGTTCCATCTGAGAATGTAAGCAACCCAATACGAATCAGTTAAAAACAGCACATAGAAAAATAAGAAATATTGTTAAAACTACTGAATCTGCCAGGGAGTGGCTGAGCATAGTGTTTATATCAATTAGTCTGCTCCCAATTCAAGCTTAAATTGTTTTTGGGGGCTATATAGTATTTTAAAGCTATGGGGTAGGGGAATAAGGCAAAGACAGAGTCTATTATAAAGAGCGAACTAGCCAAAACTTCTTGGTCTGATTAAATCAGACAAAACATCCTCTTCAGAGCTGAGTCAGCAAGATAGATATCTTATTATCAACTTCCAGGTTTTATCATTATTCTATTGTTAATCATATTAGTATATTCTAAAGCACATGTTCAAGATGCTAGTCAAAATAGCTGGGACTACTAAACCACGCCATTTTCACAATCTCTAATAATTAATCTATTTACTAACAGATACTGTGTAACAAGGAATGAAAGAAAAGGTTTCCGAGCTAGTATGTTGACAATCAATGACTTAAAGCTTTAAAGGCAATGCTTTCCAGCCTGTGGTTCTTGGAACTATCATAAAACAGAAATCCTTTTTATGTACACCTTAAAACAGTTTTAAAATGTGTTCTCAGAGCAGCAAAGGAAGTGTCAAACTAATAAAGTGGCACTTGCAGAAGAAGACTGTTTCATTTCCACAAAAGTCACTATGAAACTACCTGTGTTCAATGAATATATATTAAGATGAGACATTCTTGAACTGTTCATTTAGGACAAGAAAACAGCACTTGGAAAGAAATTTCAGCCTTATATGGAGTTCAAGATTTGTTCACAACCTTGAGAATGGAATGGTCTTGCCTGGCTTGCAGTCGCTTGCAGCCAATAATTACAAAGGACAGGTATTAACAAACTGTTCATTCTCACCCCCACCCTTTCCAAATTTGCATGGTAGAAAAATAACACTAAAGACAACTGGGAGAATCAGTCCTGCCTAGTAATAGAAATCCAAGAGAGAGCAGAAGACAGAAGAAAAATATAAGCAGGAAGAAATGGTGAGAAAAAAGGGACAGATCAAGAAATGGTGACATGTTGATGACCATAGCCAAAGCCAGGATGGTTAATGTAAGGTAAAACATAAAACTGTAGTATCTCCTGGACTACTTGACAGCTTTTTTTGAGGAAGCCAATATAAAAATGGCTGAGTAGCCTAACAGAGAACACTTGGTAGTAAACAATTCCTCCAGGCAATAACATCCTGTTATTCTTTTGTTCCAGTTAGATAGGTCAAGAATCAACTACCACTAAAGCCAAGAAAAGAGCATCAAGGCTTATTACAACAATGAAACAGTACAGCAGCATCACCTTTAAAGATTCTGGCACTATCAGGAACTATATATCAAGGTTTTTTTAAGATTCATACCATGTCTGCATATAGTTCTCATTTGAAAGAAACCATTTCCCACAAAATGGGGAGCCTCAGATGGAGAAAAGTCCTTTCTGCAATAATCAGACCATCCAAGTGAGGCAGCCATACATGTTAGGTGACGTCTAAATGACAGCAAGTCTTTTTTAGCATCATCACTTCATTTCACCAAGAGATGGAAAATGGGAAGGAGACTTTGCCATTTGACCATTGCTTCACAACTCAGAGAACACTGTCCCCTCTATGCTGACCAACAGAGCTGAACCATTTTTCTTTGAAGAAATTATTTCAAAAAAAGCAAAGTTTTAGATTCAGAAAGATTCCTATTATAGAACTACATTAATTGATCTTTTAAACATACTGAAAGCCATTAGCTTCTTCCCACCACTTATAGATGAGTCTTACTAACTCACTAGAAGAACTTAATTGTACTATGTGAGCATTTTATGTTCATAAATACAAAAGTCTCATCCAACAAGAAATTCTGGCTGTTACTACAGATTCTATTTAACAGCTGCATATGACTACAAACTATGGAAAAGATTCAAAACAACCAAGTCCACTAATGGAGTCACCAATTTGTCAATGGAATTAAAAAAAAAACCCAAACAACAAAACCACCCAACCATCAAACAGTTTTTCTCGATGTGCAACTCAGTATCCTCAACAGTCCCACTCAGTGTTTATTAGTTCAGTGTAAACAAAAAGCTTAAAAAAAACTCCCACAAAACAAACAGAGGTACACAAAATAGCTTCTGGAAACTACCAGATCTAGACAAATTACACTGCTGTTCAAAAAAAACAAACAAAATTAGGAAACCTCTCAAGACTACAAGCCAGCAAGCATCACTATTTCTACAAGCATCTCACCTAATCCAGATACATAGGATTCTAGGACATGCCTTGCAATGGTAAAGCCCTTCACAGCCTAGAAAAAATTGAGATTTTTTTCTGAAGCACAAAGACATGAATGTCTGTATTTTCTCTTCTGTCTAAGAACAGAGTCAGACAGAGCAGACACCTAGTACAGAGGCACTGGGGAGACCAGAGGCTTTGAACAGGAACTGAAGCACTGGGCTGCCTCAAGATCAGGCACAAAGGAGTCAAACAACATTACTGGTTTTGTCAGAAGCAATCTGAAAGAAGATTAGCCCATGCCAGCCTCTGAAGTCATGTCTGAAATATTTCTACTCATCAGCATCACCTCCAAAAGCCAATAGTATCAGAAGGGTTGTGGGTTAAGGTGTGCAGAAGCAGAGAAGACAAACCATATATCGTAGACATTCAGTTCACCAACTATCAGCTAAATAACCATAAACAACCTACACCAGTAGTAGGTCCTAAAGGAATATAACAATATAGCTAAAGCTTTCCAGAATGAAATACCACATGCCTATTAGAAATCTTAGGCGACCTGCAGTAAACAAGAACACTTGTTCTACAAAGGACAGTTCTCAAATGACTGAGAAAGCTGAAATGGTAAAGGCATGCAAATAGGAAGTGTATTTTTGCCTGTGAGAAGTTCCTATGTCTAGTTTCATCTCTGAAAACCAAACATAATAGGTACAAAAGATCTAAAAATCTATCTAACTTAGAATGTTATTTAGGCAACACAAAAAGAGCTAAATGAAATAAGAAACCTTTAATTCAGGCTGGGAGTGTAAGAACTCTGACATATAGACATTTTAAAATTAAACTGGCTATGTAAGTAATGTATATAGACAAACAGTGTCATTTTATTGAATGCCATTCCAAAGCCCTACAGTGCAAGCAGGTATTAAAATAGAAAACAGACACAGATACTGGACTCATCCCTAGCAATTATATTTCTAATACAGCAAACCACTGAAAAAAAATGTAATTCCTTCTGTAACCAAAGAAACAACAGTGCATTAGCTAAGATATCAACAATTCTTCCTTCAGTCTTTGAAAGAGCATTCTACAATTACTGTTAGAAAATACTGTATTTAGTACTGCAATCAATTGTAACAAAAATACAGTAAGTGGAAGTGAATACCTTGTCAGAAAATGCTTGAATAAAGTGTTTAATCTACAGAAATCCAAGTCTTAACAACTCGAAAGGTTTGTATGAGAAAGCTCCTCTTCCAAAACCCTGCTGTGACAAAGAAAGGCAGCAGCAGTTGTGTCAGTCTGCTCCTGTGGGTCTGAACCAACACCTGCCCCTACATGAAAAGGGAGATGTATCCCAGCCATGGCAAGAGGAGGCAGGGCTCCCACACCACAGCTCACACCTAAGTCTGAACCGGGAATGCTCCCCAGGGATGGCTCCAAGAGTCTGTGGCAAAGAGCCCTGCGAGAGGAGTGTGACCTGCTGGGAACAGGGAAGTACATTTGATGGCAGTCCTTTCCCCATTAAAAAAGTTACTAGGAGGATAAGAAGCAACATGTTCTTATTTCCATACCATTTGAGATCTGCTTTTCTACTGCTAAGACCCTGCTCTGAATGTAGAACTATTGTTTTTTCCCCATTGACTTTACTAGTCCTCATTATTTCAATACTCAGCTAAGACATAAGGCCTGTGGGTGACAGGATACTTTTACAGAAGAAAAACAGAACCAGAGAAATTAAGGACAACTGCATCTGCTGGATTCAGGCACTGCAACTCAAATGCCTACATACAGCATATACAAGAACCCACAGTATACACAATAACCTTAATTACGTGGTTTTTTATCACAGCTTCTTTTTGAGTCCCTAACATCACATTAGGAATCCTTTATTAAGTCCAAGTGATTAATAAACCATTAACAAAGAAATCTGTCATAAATGCCTAACCTGAGTTGTGGTGGCCTAATCCACACTCTAATACTGCATTTAACTGCCTCAGCAATTATACCAACTTCTCCTCACCTGCCTTCCTTATTAACAACTTATTTATAACTATTATACTTACCCTATGATCATATCCAAAAGCTACAACAAGAGGTTTTGCAGATAACACTGCTTTCTTTTATCAGACAATTCTGATTTATACTCCAGGCAAATACAGCTTGCAGAACAGGCCACAGAGCAGTCCTGGGGGAAGCAGCAGTGTGCAGACAAACTATGACAAGACTGCAAAACAACGTGGGGGGATGACAGAAAAGTCCTTGATGATACTTTCAACACGACTTGGGTTTCTGACCATGTTTTTCATCTCTGTATACAATCTCCCAGACTTAAACTCTTTGAAGACAGAAAAAGAACATCCAAGGAGGGAGAACTCTGTTTTCCATTCTAGTATCCTAGGCAAAAGCAGCTATCAGAGCAGTTTTCCTGTAAACCTAAGATCATTTGTTTTGTCATTTGTGTATGCAGAATCTCACATGAAAACTATGAAGATAACTGAGCAAGTTCTTTACATGCAAATCAGTACATACACACGCATATTAAAGTCCCTGAGCATAAACAAACTGCATTTTTCACATATGTCACTTCAAAAAGTTTGGCAAAGCTTTTGAATTACACGAAAAAGTTGGATCTCATAGATTTTTTACATATTTTCTCCCCTTCCCCCAGCTGTTCCCAAAGGAACACATTTATACTCAAAAAGACAGAGCTAAGATCAGAATTGTTCAATTTTAAGCAGATTTCAAAATATTTTCCCCATAGCAAGGGAGGCTACAAAGCAGCTAAACTGATCACAGCTTAATAAAGTTAATATTGAGGGCCTAAGGCATGGAATCTTTTAGTCCAACTACATAGCCTTAGAAAGTTACTAGCAACTGAAAACAGGATCTTGCAATAGGAAGTGTTATGCAACCCTTGCAGTATGCAGTGCTAATCTTCTATTAGAAATCCCATGTAATTCAAATACTAGGATAAAGGGAAAAAGCAATTTAAGAGCTTTTTAGTTACTTCTCCAGAAGTAATGCACAACTTGAGAAAAAGAGTCATGCTAACAGACAAGGAATAGAATTTTAGAGTTTTAACAGACTGAATTCGTATTATGGATGCAACAAGTATGCACTGACACAGAATCAGGCAGAGATGATCACTGCCTGAACACAAAAAAGAGCTGATTAAAGACAATCTTGGTAAAATATCCTGTTGGCTCAAAGACAACATTACTGACATTTCACACAGGTCACCAAACAGCTTTCAGAGAGATACTGCTTTTAGTCTTCCTGTATCTAGAATTAAAAAAAAAAAAACAAACCCAAACACCCGACTTTCCTTCTTCTTGATGAAGTTAACTATTCCATAATATTCTGCAACACGCGTAAGCCTCGGTTACAACGCAAAAGCCACCCCACTTACTACCACTTACACCCAGTAACAGGTACACCAACCTCAGCCACCTTCCAGAGATCCACGTGCTCAGGAACTACGACCCCAGGACAGAGGCCACTGCAGGAGTCACTTCCAGTCACCCACGGGTTTATTGCAAAAAACACTGAAACGCAGATAGGATTTCACACTCCCGCTAATGGCAAGGCTGGGATGAGCCCCATGGCTGAGGCACCGCACTACCTTTTGTACCGCTCTAATCCACGCACCGCTTCTGTCACACTGCCTGTGACAAAGCCTGGAACAAAGACGCGATTCTTCGGTACCGGGGAGAGAGCGGGGGGGAGAAGAAATCCCGCTTCACTCCGTCACGAGGAAGTTGGGAGCGCACGCGGATCCCTCCGTCCATGGAGGAGGCTCCACAGCTTCCAAAGGGAGGAGACAGGAATGCCGGCGCTACACGGCACGGCAGCCGCCACCTTACAGCGGGCCGGGGCACAGGGGAACCGGCACCGGGGCGCCGGTCCCGCCGGGACCCCCCTCATCACCTCACCCCGCTCCC
>VZTN01020668.1:151293-207033 GCA_013400515.1 Erpornis zantholeuca
CCTGAGGGGGCGCGCGGCCTCCGCCCTCAGCCCCACCGCGCCTCCGGGCGCCGCGTTCCGCCCTGCGCTCCTCGGCAGCCTTACCCAGGGCCTCGGCGGGATAACGCCAGCTTTCTAAAATTTTTCCCGGTGGTTTACTCTGTTGAGGTCTTTCTTTACAGAATCACAGAGTCGACTATGTTGAGAAAGACCCCTGAGATCGTCAGGTACAACCTACGACAACACCATCGTTTTAACTAGACCATGGCACCAAGGGTCCAGTCTTTTCTTAAACACCTCCAGGTGACTCTTATCACCTCCCCGGGCAACCCGTTCCCATATCTAATCACACTTTGTGTGAAGAAATTCTTCTGAATGTCCAGCCTAAACCTCCCGTGCCACATCTTATTTTTGCACCTCTGAGAACCAAGCCCAAGCTGTGCAGCTCTTGCCTAACCCGTCGTACTCAGGGAACCTGGAATTGCAAAACTTTGGGGAAAACCGAGAGGAAAAAAGGACTTTGCTCGCCAGGATGAGGCATTGCTGCCTTCAGGGTGCTCTGAGGAGGAAGGAAGTCCCGGCTGTGTGAGGAGCTGACCTGACATAACACCCAACCAGGGAGAATGCCAGAGGACAGAAAAAAAATAAACTGTAAAAGCCGTGTCTGAAATCAAAACAACGATGTTGTCAAGACTTCTCTCACGAAAAAAATCTGCTTGCCCCTCACCCCCCTTTCAAGCCTGTGAATCAGTCCTTCAGGAATCCCTCCCTGCCCACCCACCTTTCCAAAAGGCAGAGGGCAACAGCAAGAGCTGTGCTAAAAAAGCTGTAAAAAAAGTAGAATGATTTAGTCTGAGCTTTGTAGCCATAAGCCTTTCTACAAGCCTACTCCAAACTCCTCCAGGCACTGCACAGTCTAGGAGTGCAAAGAACCTACCTCCCTCTTAGGATGAACATGTTGAAAATCACGGGTCACTAACAACAAACAAATGTAGCAGCACCTGTACTGGCAAGGAACCAGTGTCTTCATCACCTTTCAATTCATCCAACCTGGCCCCTCACGCCCCAGGTGACCTACTTCTGCCATCATCATCTGATGAGAAACTCTTCCCTTTCCAAAACTAACACAGACCCAAGCTCAGCTCTTTGGACTGTGCTGCAAGCAGATCACAGAAACCCTCAGGTAAGACCTCCTCAGAAAGGCTCAGGCAAACCTGTGCTCAGTATCACACACTCACACTCTCCTTCCAGAAGCGAACCAGATGCTCCAAAGAAAGGCAATCTCAATATCAACATCAGTTTGTGCATGTCCCAAAATCAGTGTTGTGTATTACCCATGAAAATTCAGGTGAGTGTCTGACAAACAGACAGAGTGGCATTTGGGCAAGTGGCTTCATATGAATTGGTAGATTTACTTGGGGAAACAATGTCTGTTATAAGACCAACCAAGAAAGTTTGGGAAAAAAGACCCAGAAAAGCTTTTGGGTATTTCAAAATAAACAGCCCTCTGTTTCTGGATTGACCCTCTGGACACCCAAAATTTCCAATTCCTTTCTCTCAGCTTTGCCTACATCTCTTCCAGCACAAGTTTAGAGGTTTGCATAAATGTAAGTTTCTGGGTGACAGCCAAGGAAGGAAAACCTACCTAAGTTACACCAGGCATGATTTCAGGTCCAGTTTTTTTCTGGGATTGAGTATAATGATGATAAGTAAATTGTTGTTACAGCTTGCTAGGAAAAGCATGTGGGTTTGTGGCTGTCAAACATGAACACTGGGTTTTGCAGTGCTGTCTCTCATACTCTGCTAGAGTGTACAAACCATGTCAGGGAAAAAGCATCAGAGCCCCAAAAGCTCACAGCTGAGGCTTTAATTTTTTTTCAGAATTGTATTGGTTAGTCTTATAAAAGATACTCTTTATTTCTGCCTATAAATATCTTACTACACATTACTGTCACTAGCCAGAACTCTGTCTGGCTTTCTGCAGTCTCAGCCTCAGCTTTACTGTATAGTAAAGGCTATAAGAAGAAGCATCCTAAAGTCCTGTTTAATAAAGGTTTTCATCGTGAATATTTTATTAGCACATTACTTATAGGGCATTTCTGTAGGACATCAAAATTCAAACATTAAATTTTAAGTAATGTGTCATTTCAATAACTTTGAAATTTAAAATAATGCCCTTTTGAAATTTACAACAGGAGATTAAAACACTCATGCTGTTATATTACTTTTTTTAAGTAGCAGAGTAACACAGCACTGACTCATTGTTTGTGTGGAAAGAGCACTGATTGTCCAGAATAGGAGTTAGAACACTGTCAATGTCCAAATCCATAAGCAGATGACCTGCTATGAACATTTCTGAAACACAGAACTTGTGTTTCTGGGTTTGTTACCCGGAGGCATCCATATATTAAGGTAAGGTCTATGTGCATTTTCAGTGTGATCAATAGTTATCTCCAATATTCCAGCAAGGTATCTATTGCTTCACCCAAATTATTCTTTTACTTAAAAATGGAGGAACATAAACCACAATATATTCATTAACAAACATTTCATTCCTATGTTAGATATATATCTCCAGCATTTAATATGTTATGGTCTTATGCTATGACAAACTACTAGTGTTATAGAGCTCTTCTGAAAGCAAATAATTGATTTTCAGTTGCAGAGAAAAACCTGAATTTGGATCATCTGAATGCAATGGAGCACTTTGTATGTCCACATCATTAAAAATCTGTTAATATTTTATCTCATTATTTCATCCCAATAGTGAGTTCTCATCTGGTAACAAATTTGACTTCTCTTGCCATCCAAATTAACCTTCAGTCCCATGAAAGGTCAAAAACTTACAAAACTAAAAAAAAACCCCATATCTAAGCTGATGGCATTCATCCTGATAGACCCAATTTGTGGTTTGAATTTTATATACATTTATGATACATGGTTTGTGTCTTTCTTTATCATAAATGCTTTTCTAGGCCAAAGAGAATCTGTACACCATAATACTGTACTACTTTGAAAAAAATCCAACAAGACAGTATTTGTTTTTAAAGGAGGAAATAATGTGGATAAAGGAGATTTGTTTCAGAATTCCAAAGGATTATCACAATAGTCTTTCATTTAAAAATATATGTTAACTATAGTGATGGTTAAGTGATAAAAGCTAGGGCATCAAGTAACACTAAGGTATGTTTTAACTTATTAATAGTAGGATACACTTTTGCTACAGAGGGTTTTAAATCAAACTGGATACATTATCTTCACTGGTCTGCCTTTAAACCAAAGGAATAGAAGTAATTTTAACTGCAACTAAACAAAAAGATACAAATGGCAGAACAGATTTTTGTCCTATTGTCTTTTGTTCCACTGAGTCATACAATAGAAAATGTTATGAACCACTCACAATGTCACAGTGACAGGTAAATTGAAAACTGTGTACAACAGGGAATTAATAGAAAAAATCTATATTGGCCATGAGTCATTGCTATGACTAAGAGAAGTAAACACCTATTGGTATCCTAATAATCTCAATTTCTTTACTATCAAGACAATGTCTCAGTAAAGAGACTAATGTAGAGATGTAGTTAAGACTTAACACTTTTGTTGGCTCTACTGTTAAATATGGGCTAGATCCTGGCAATTAATACTAGATTTCAAACACCACGACAAAAAGATGCAAAACTGATATAAACATGAAGGCTTAAATTTTGTAAGCAAGAACTTCAGTCTGGTAGTCACTCCAGGCTGGCAGCTGTCTCTGCACTGCATTGCAACCGGGCTGCTGTTAGCTTATTCTCAGGTTTTCATTAGCCCCTTCCTGCTCCTTTTCACTTTCAGTTCTCCAAAGTCACAGGTTCTGTTTTCCTTAGCTTTTCTTTCCCTTAAAAGCAACATATCCTTGTTTGGATACACGTGTTTTCTGTGTTGCCTGAAGCCAAGCCACTGCCTCCAGCTGTGTCAAGCCCTGCAGCTCGACTTGCTCCTGCAGGATGACAGCAAGGTGTGACCATCACCCTGGGACAGACCAGATGTGAACCAGAAATTCTCTGCTGAAGTAGCTCCTTTCTGGGGCAACCTGCAGACAAAATTTAACACTGCTCTCCAACCATGGGCCCGTGTTCCCGAGCAACACCTGCTCTGGGCCAGCTCCCCTCTTCACTGTCCCCCAGGAAAGATGCTGAGGTCTCCAGCTCTCACAGGGTAGAAGAGAAAGATATAAAAAAATGTTTTTCATAATTTCTGTGACTAGTATAACAGTTTACCAGCAATTTCTTTTGAAAATATCTCTGCCTTGATGAGCAAACTTGCATAGTAAGAAGAGCAACTGTAGTGGAGGTGGAAAGTCGCACTCACTTTGTGCATATGCATTTGAATGAAATGGTAAACATTTGTCTGAATCACCACCACTCAGATGTCATCTTTCTCTCCCTATTTTCAGCTTGAGGGGGAGGAGAGCTGCCAGAACAGAAACCCGGAGGTGCTGAGCTCCAGTCAACTGCTGTCACACTGTTCCCAGATTAATTATCCACCAGTGATCCCATGTTTAACAGAGTTAATTGTGGATATTTTTGCTAACAGCTCAACCCATCACAATGTTAGAGAAGTAAGAACTTTCTGGGAATTATATATTTGGGCTTTTCTTCTTTAAATACCTTCTTCATATGTGTATGAAGTAGTATGTGCTATATGCTCTTTGCCAGTGCCTAAAACATTGCTAAGACCAGGAGAAGCTATGTTTTGATGTGGCGTGAGACTAAGCATCTCTAACGTACTCCCATCTTTCTACATCTCATTTTCACACAAGATGCTCCTTCTTACAGTGTTTCTCTCCTATTTCATTAGGAAAATGGGAATAGCAAATAATTGCTGTTATTAGTTGGTTTGAATTATTTCTGAGGTATATTTTATGTTCAAATACTTTTGAGTACACAGATTTTCAAGGTGTTACCTTGGTCCACTGACTGACTTCCAATGATCTTGAAAATTTTGTCACTGGACATTAATTACCGATAATGCCAAACTACACTTAATAGCACACCATGCAAAAAATGTCCACTTATCTTCAGGTCTGGCTGGCATAGAATCCCACAAGAAGGTACTCCTAAAACCCAGGATGACTGAGAAGAATGTAGGGCTTTGTGCATACTGTAAAATGATATTTGTTAATGATTAGAGTATTACCTCTGCCTAAAGCAAAGGGAAAGGCAACATTCTCCTGCTATTACACAGCTACTGTTTTTGATAAAAAGGTAATCTCAGATAATTCCTAAAACTCTAAAGTAATTTAAAGTTACGTGCACCGTAACAGGTCTCTAGCAATTCCTTATTGCTAAGTAAGCACTGAGGTCTCCTATTTTGCCTCAGTGGATACAGCCATTTTAGGCCCCAGCATTAGTTTTGCTGTCCACAACTAATCCTTGTCAGGGTAGATTTTAGTTATGCCATTGGTGCAAGAACCTTTGAGCAGGGCCTCTTGGACACAGGCACTTCATCATCCTTCTGATCTCTACATATGTAGCAAGAGAGATGGTTTTAATTTTTCAAAGCAATCTGAAATAGAATCAAGGAGAAATTTTTTCTACTTAGAAATAATCATTGCTTATACACAGCTTTTTAAACAATACATTTCAAAATGCTTCTTCTTGTCTCAGAGCAAGGAGTAATTTGGCTTGATCTCTCTGGGAAATTATTATCATAGCCCTTGGAACAAGTGTCCTTCTGAAGTACTGGTACAGCAGGCAAATAGAACACTCAAGGGTAATCTTGATAAAGGAGATGACCAAGTCCTCATCAGTTAATTTATAATGTAGTATAAGTTACAGGGTTGTGTTTTCCCATCTATATTAGAAACAAAAGGAGAATGTTGTCAAAAAGAGAGCCCAATAGCTCTCTAAAGTAAGCATGTTGAGAAGTACAGATTTGAAGCAATAGGTAGGTTGGGTACCTGAGGAGGGCTGCAGGGACAGCTTCTCTTGATTCCCACTAGCCACCTCCTCCACAAAGTGCTTTGAAAACTTGAGGCTACAGATGGACTCAGACCCAGCCCCAGCCAGGTAATGCCCTGTTCTGTTTAGCCATCACAAAAATCCACTACCAACAAGTTGATAAGTGAGCATAAGACTATCCACTCCTGAAGAAATAAAAATTTATTTTCACCTTCCTATACATCTTCTTCCTACCTTTACCACATATGAATGTTTTAAAAGCACATTTGGCTTATTAGATATAATATATACACAACTTTAAAAATAGTTCCATCAAAAAGTGGCCCCTTGTATGCATAGGTAGGCTAAAATGAAACTCACAACCTGCTGAGGCTCGTTTCTGTCCATGGGCCAATTTTTCAAGTACAATTTTAAGGTTTGACTCAAAATCCCCCTACACAAAGAGCAGCACATGCTTTGGATCAGTAGCATACTGCTAACATTACTGGAACCAGCAGCTTGAGATCCACTGAAGATTTTATTCTAATAGGCATCATCTAATTAGGTAGTGAGGATAGGCAAAGTTCCAATGATACATAACTTATCATAATCCATATAAAAGCAGTTTATTTAAAAGGAAGCTGACAGCAGAGAAAAGATGAGCCACAGGGACAAAAATGGACCCTTTTAATGACTTCAGAGCTGAGGTATTACCAGATATAGAAAATGGGTAGGCAGGCCCAGGAAGAACAGATTCAGGAGGAGGCACGACAAAGCCATTGGAGAATAGATATGCAAATGTTCCAACACATTTCATGTATTTACATCACTAGTAGGATATTTCCTACATACCCCAAGCACATAGCAGAAATGTTATGACCTATCACGAACTATAATCATTCAGTTATGTATTCTGCATTATATCAAGGTAGTCTTTTATTTGGGGTATTTAAACACTGTAATCTGCAAGAAACAGCTGTCTTTTTAGCACTATATGTTTTCTAAACCATTTTTTCCATGTCCTCAGTTTACTTCCAACTTATTTGATCTGGCTTTCCTGAGTTTATATTTTGCTCTTTTCTCTTATTTTCACAAGTTGCGTAGGAAAAGCAAAAGAGACTGAAAGATTTGCAATTTCATGAGGTAATGTTAATTATGCACTAGGAGGTGTTGGTTTGTTACAACAGCAGTAACAAA
The DNA here is from genome assembly GCA_013400515.1 of Erpornis zantholeuca. Taxonomy (NCBI): domain Eukaryota; kingdom Metazoa; phylum Chordata; class Aves; order Passeriformes; family Timaliidae; genus Erpornis; species Erpornis zantholeuca. The sequence continues at coordinate 158,391 of VZTN01020668.1, forward strand.
GGCACTCAGATCCTGTGAAGTAATGCTTAAAATGCCATTTGCTGGAGTGAGCACTACAATGAAAGAGAGGACAATACAGACAGCCCTACACCCCTTCAGATCCCCCAACTGGGCAGCACAGAATGAGCCTCCAATCCACACATACACACATCTTGCTCATGGAAGGGCTGTCTTTTTTGAGCTATTGCAGGATCTTCCTACCAGAAAACAACTCTGCTCATTACTTTGAAGGTCAAGCAGAAAGGATGTTCACATGAGAACTTCTAGCTGCACTTTCAGATAAGAGGCAAGGACAAACAAGTGGCATCATTGCTGGCATTGAGTGGGAGCTGCCTGCAGGCTCCTCTGTTATGGCTACCTAGCCAATGTTTCCCTGCAGCCAGGGGACAAACACAGCACAGCACAGGGACAGCATAGCCCAGGCCTGGACACATTCAGGTTAATTGTTACTATTATGTGGATCCCCAGCTCAGAAACATCTTAAGCATACAGTCAGGTCACTGCTCTTTCCTTAAGTTTGGAATAACTTCCCAGTGTTGCTCCAATTTGTAAGCCTCATGATAATATTTTTCTTCAATTTTGTCTCCTTATCCAAGCTTAACTTGTATCATTTTTAAGAGAGGAAGGAGAGCAGCAAGATCCCTGCATTGGTTAACTCTGACTTAAGGCATCAGAGGAGGCCTAGATGATTACAAGTTTGCTGTAAAATGAATTTGATAGTCATCAAATATTATGCTTAAACTTTACCTGAGAGCAGCCATGCTACACAGTCAGATCCAATCAGGTTTACTCCCCTCCTGCCTTGATGCACATGCTGCTAAAGTGAAGTTGTAAGAGAGCTCCAGAGGCCTCCTAACCCATCCTCCTACTCTGGTTCTAATGCACTGGCTTCAGATGGCACTTCTGTCTCTTGAGTCTAGGACTCATTTTCAGTTTCCACAGAGGCCATTTATTCTGTGACCACCTAATAATGCAGGTCTTCTCTAGAGAACATGGTGGTATCAATTGCCAGAGAGACTGGATTACATGAACCACTACCTCATGTGACACAGCAATCCTTAACCCCAGAGGTGGAATTCTGTTTACCAGAATACCAGCTGCATTCACACATATGGATTTGTATTTCTGGAGATGTAAAAATATTTCAAAGCAATTGTTTAGGACTTACTCTGGATGTCTTTGTTAAGCATGTAAGCAACTAATAATTTGAAACCTACAAAGATCATGACTTCAACATTTCTACCTTCTTGAATCTTTCCTGTTAGGATGTTTCCATTCACAGATTTGTTTGTTCTTTTGATCCTTTTTATTAACCACTTAAGCCAAATTCCTTTAAATTTACAGCTGAGAGGTTCCAATTAAAACCCATTATTACTTCAGATGAACTATACATTTTTTAAGTATCCTTCTATTATCTCCTACATTATACTCCATCTCATACCTTGGGGGTTTTTAATTTGCATTTTTAATGAGTGTGGAACATAAAGAGTGTCTGTCAATTGTTCATTGAGAACTCTTTGTAAAGCATGTTTAGAATCCAGTGAGATATACTAGCAGTATTTCCTCCAATGACATGTTAAAATTCATCTCCTTCTGATTCTCTTTCATTTATGTTGTCTCATGTCTCCCTGATAATTCTTTGTTGATGAGCCTCAGTGATTTTGTGCCACCATCAAATCTTGTCACCCACCAGCTCATCTCAGCACCTTCATAGTCTGGGATGTAATCTGTCAACCAGTGCTATTTCTTAGGCATGAAAACCTGAATATTTATCCTCTCTCATTTTTTTGTAGCCAGCTCCTGCTCTGAGGCAATGCCTTTCCATAGTGTTCACACAGACTGTGCTGGGTACACTGATGGGTTTACATGCAATTTTACAATCCAAATACAGGACTCCAAAGATCAAAGCACATATTGTCCCCTTTATGTCAGCAAGTCAAACCACACTAACACCATCTTGTAAGAGTGCCTTACCAGTATGGCAAAGCAAAGCCAGGCAAGCACCAACACAGGGGATGGCAACACCAGCAATGGGATGTTGTATGGCACAACAGCAAGAGCCACCACCCAGGCATGAAACCAACACTTAGACTAAGAAAGACTTACCAAGGCACCCCAGTGAGGAAGATTTACCTTCATGCTCAGCTTTAGTGGGCCCAGCAATTGCAGCAAGGTTCAACTGGGCAGCTGTCATCTGTCATGGCACAAACTAGAAACTTCCGTATTTTAGGTCAGCCCTAAAGCACATCTTCCATATAAAGAAAAAACTCCAGAAATAATTTTAATATAAAATGTTTTTATTGTTTTTGAAAACATTTAAAAAACAATTTTTGAGCACTTTCAATAAAAAAAATAACTGAAATGCTACTGCAATATTCAACTACTGTAGTTTCAGCAGTACAACAGACAACAAAACACTGGGAAAGAAGGGAGAAACTGGATTTCCTGCACTAAATGAGAATGTGGAACAGGGATTTTTCTTTCCTTATGGTGCAGTAAATAAAGCACAGTATAGTACAAGACTATTATATGATCCTCAGATGCACTGCACAAGAAATGCTTTCCTTCTTTTCAGTTCAAAAGTCAGTGCTTATTGCAATTATTTGCAAATTATTTACTTCATGAATTCTTATCATGATAAAATGATGCAAAAATGTTTTCAACACCAGAACAATAAAAAATAATCCAAGAAAGGAACATATTCAACAATAACTAAGCTGAATTAGTTAACATAAAAAAGTAAATAACTTGTGAATAACTATGCTCACCTGGTTAACACTGAACCAGCTTCAATACAGCAAAAGAATAAAAAAAATAAAAGTGGTTACGGGAATATATCTAGTACTGTACAAGATTAAGTCATTAACACTCATGCACATTTTGTGATCATGTATTAACATGGTGAAGCAAACTAAACTTAATTTTTCCTGCTGCAATATTCTCATGTAAGAGAATCAAAAATAGAAATATCTCATTGAGATCAATGCACATTGCTACATAAGACAATTTCACCTGTCACTTTTAATGACATTTTGCCTTTTAATAATGAAACACATTAAAAAGTTTTTCTTTTTTTTTTTTGTTTTGCCTTTTTTTTTTTAAATCTGTGGGCCGTATTTGTTGCATTTATCCTAAGGAATGTGCCTGCCACAGGTTCAACAGAATTTTAGTGCAATATAGGAACCCAGAAAGTTTGCTGGACTAACCAAGCAATCAAATTTAAAGTGTTTGCTGCAATACTGTACACAGGGTACAAATTCACTAGTTTGTATACTTTAGCAAAAACTGCTATCAAAATAATTTATTTCTTTTGTTGGTAGGAAGCCAATAATGTAAACAAGGGGTCAGAACTGTCTCAAATTCGTAGTTTTGGAGTATCTGACAAAGACAGGCTTCCATTTGTTAGGATCACAGAATTTTCCTTTGGGTATTGCATACTTTGGTGTGCAGTAGTGCTCTGTCTCAATGTGTCATAAAGAACTAACTAGCACTAAGTACAGGGACCTAACATTAATTATAACACCAACACACAAACATCTCTAAAATGATACATACCAATGTACAAAGCTGTGCCTGTGCCTTGGATTTTACTTGTAACAATTCTTATCGAATTTAATACTTTTAAAATTAAAATATTTGCTTTATATTTGCTTTAAACCCACTGATTATAGAATATTTCCGCTAATTAGGTCACATGTTAGGCCCAATGTAATGCTTGCATTTAAAGATAATTTTAAACACACTTTTAAAAACCTTTGGTGATGGCTGCATAATTTAGAATGCATCAACTTTAAACCTACTCTTGCTTTTGTGAGAAACCTTCTTAAAAAAACCTAGTAGTTAGGCTAAACCTTCCTTCCCCCAAGCCCCCTCAGTGTCAGTGCCAGCGACCCGAGGTGAGGCCAGCCCGCCATGGAACAGGGGCTGCTGCAGCCCCCGGGCAGCTCCTGGCACTGAGTCAGTCACACAATAGCTGAGTTGGAAGGGACCCTCCCCCCCTGCATCGAAGCAGGTTTCACCTATTCACAGTAGTGCTGGCACTTCACACAGGGTCAGGAAACAGAAACAAAATGGTGCCCAGTGTCCCTCAGGCCCACCCTCCGACCGGGGTGAGAGGATGTTCAGCACATCTCTGTCAAAAGGGCACGGGCAAGAACAGGATTCAAGCCCTGCCTTTAGCAACTTTAGTCTACAAGAAAAATGGTTCAAGCCTTACTGACAGACACCTGGCAGGACAACAAGCAGGTGACTCTGCAGCTTTAGTCTCCTTCCCATTGCCTTGGAAGAGTTACTTGGTCTTAAAGCAAACCACATTATCGCAACATCCTTGTACTTCAAGGAGGGGTCAGAACTCTCCGAGTTTGTTCCTGATGAAGTGGCAAAACTTCTGATGCAAGCACAGTGAAATCAGGCCCCCATAAGGTGCTATAGCTTGGCACAACTGTTTGTCCCTGCAGAAGAGGCCATAAACTGGTGATGAACTGAGGCAAGGGCAAGAGAAGCCATGATATACCAGCACCTCCAGTGCCAAAGCAGCAGCACAAGTTGAATCAGCACTGCCAAAAAAAATTGACCAGTACTGGGATCTTGAGTCATTTGCAAAAACTGAAGAAACAGAAGACACTTAAAGAAAAACACCAATCATGTAAAAAAAATCTAAGCATCTTCTCCTTTAAAGAAATCTGGGGGGAGGGGGAAGGGGGGAGCAGTTACTGCATCTCCCCCTTCATAAATTCATGACCACTCATTCAAAGAAATGCAAAAGAAGAAAATTTTTCCTGCTCTATTTTCTGCTTTGTGTCAAGTCACAGGAAAAGCAATCCATTTTATACCAGGCTTAAGGGATGGTATTGTAGCATACTCAGTGCATCATTCTTTTGTAAAAACCTGCCTCTGCAAGTCCTCTTTGCAGCATCAAGGCTATGGCTGGTTAAATACCTCTCTCTTTTGACTGTTAGAGAGATCCATGTATGCCATGCTGATAAAATGTCTTTTTGGTTTGAGTGAACTAGCGAGGCAGAAGTCTAATTCTCATTGTCCAGAGGGGCAGTGGTTCTTTTCTTAAAAAAAAAAAAAAATTAGATTCATCAACCCTGTCAAATCACTTTCGAAAATGGAACTCAGGCTTCTAAAATAGTAAGTACTTTTAAAAGAAGTTTTACCAAAAGAAAGATCACATGTCTTACTGTGTGTATCTGTAAAGTGCCTGGCAGTATTATGGCTCTGTATGAAATATTTTTAGATTAACCACATTTTTTAATATTTTAATAACCTTTTGTTTGAGAGAAAGAGAGGGAGCAAGAAAGACAGAAAGGCTCAACCTACTGAAACAGAGAGAAAATAACATCTTCCTACGCCCTCCACTAGGTTAGGAAAGAGAAAACTTTAAAAAAATAAACCTTTAGAAACAGTATTTTAATGAGCTCCAGGAGCTCTCAATTAAAAAAAAAAGAAAAAAAAGAGGGAAAATATAATGTTCCTTCTCTAGCATTGATAAACAGTACCTATCACTTTAAAATAGGGTGTTATGCCTAGATTAAATCTCAGTGCTCAAAATATTTTTGCAATAATTTTACCTAATATAAAAACATTGACATGAGAACTAAAATATCAAGTATGTCATGAATATTAATGGATAAAACAACTACATAGATTTATTTATCTTAAATAAAAAAATTTAGTGCATCTTTTTCCTTGATCATTCCTCTTAGCTTTTCCCATCTCTGTGTTTTACTGGAGATGCCAATGGCACCAGTGCTACAGAGATTTCCCACAGTTCACCATCGAGCAGTGCTCCAGACAGCTACACAATGATCAGGCATCTGCATGTCACCTGGTCCACTTGTACCCACTCCCCACCACCTACCTACCTACAAACCTGGATGACAAAGGTCAGTAAAGATCACCTACTACTAAGAAGAAACTACCAATACAAAGTATGGAAAGCCTACTAACAAGCTTGAGTTAAACCCTCCCAAAGCATCAACCAGAGCTGTATTCACTGGCTGCCATTAACCACCTCTTTATTTGCTAAAACAAGAAATGTTGAATGGGAAACACTCCAAAATTCAAATTTTAATACTGGCTCTTTGATAGCACATCACCTTCAGAGATTTGTTTAAAATTGGTAAGACTGCCTTTTCCTTACTGAAGAATGAGCAACAGGTACAGCAAACTTTTTTTAAAAATGCCACAATACATAGCAAGTGTTTCTGCTGCGGGAGGCACTTCCATTAAGACAAATACAATACGTCTGTCTTTTAGATACAGTGTGCTACATACATATTATAAAACAAGATTAACCCAACATTTCAACAGCAGGATGATCCTTACTCTCCATCCACTCAAAACCTGATGCAGTCATTGAGTTAATGGATTCATTGCAGATTTGTTGAAACAAGGGGTCATTTTTTAATTCCTCCAGTGTAGCATCATCATCTTGTCCCTGCTGACGACCTGGATCAAACAGTAGATTTGTGTCTAAAGTGTTCAGATCGTTAATGCTGCCTGAGAGCTCGGAAGACAACCTGATCTCGCTGGGAAAGACAGATGCAACGTTATTGAGATCTGATGCCACCTGATTCACCAGCTGCTGGTTTGTTGGCAGACTGTCCTCCCCTAAAAGGTCTTTTACAGTGCTGCTAAAATCTAATTGCTGCTCTCCGATGTCTGATTGTGCTTGGTTATCTCCAGAAGAAAAACTGATCTGATCGGTGCTGCTATTTTTTGTGAGGTAATTTGGTGTTTGGAATTCATAAACTGAAGTGCTGGAATTGATCATACTTTGTGGGTTGGCACTAGGAAAAGCAGTGGATGTCTCCAAAATCTGAGTGAGATTCATCCTGGCTGTGTAATTTGAGGGCATGTTGTTCATTCCCAAACCTCTCACTGCATCATCACTATCAGAATCAAGTTTGTTCAACAACACATTGGTTATTTTTTTAGTGTTTGTTTGTTTCTGAAGAGACGGGAAGGCCGTCTGCATCATCACAGTCAATGGGACTGACTGGCTTCTCTGTGCTATGTTATTGGCACTGGTGTCTGCATGGATATTAGCAAATACATTGTGAACTTCAGGAGTCACTGGACTTCCAAAAGGTGTCAGATTAGAGCGTGGTATATTTGACACAGGGTAAACAGTGCTTCCACTGAGATTACGCTGGCGATGGACAGCAGGGCTCACACTCCGGCATCTCAGACTGTTGTTGAGAGATGAACCAGTTCCTTTGCTGTCCAGAGGAGCAGGAACAGCAAAGCCCTCCTGCTTGGTAGTGCTACTGACAGGGGCTGCCTGGTGCTGCACAGGTGAAACAGGAGTCACGCGACCGAAGTGAGTGTCGTGGTGCCGCGGCTGAGCCTGGTAGGACTGACCGGGAACTGCAAAAGCATGAGGTTTCCTGAAGCGATCTTCCACCAGCTCCTGGTAGCTCGTAAGGATGCCATGGTTTGCAACCGATGAATTACTAACCCCACTGTACCCGTTATTCATCCATTCGAGCTTGGTTTTGTCGGGATGGGTAGCCATAGGCCGCTGCATTGGTTTCACAGGGCTACTTGATATGATGCTGGCATCGTGGTAAGCCATACTAGAGCTGATGGGAGTAAATGCAAACGGGTTTCGGCATTCCACAGGACTCGGAGGGACACTGCTGCTGCAGTTGGAATGGGGTGTGCCAATGGGCGTGTGCCGGCTGCTTCCTAGGGCACTGTCTACGGGAGTCGTCTGAGCCAGCCTTGAACAAGGGCTCTCTCGAGACATGTTCTGAGATCCAGCAATCATTTCGGAGGTGGGTGTTGGAGTCGGGGTGGGGGTGGGAGTCGGGGTGGGGGGGGGAGTGGGAGTGTGAATTGGAGTGCTGTTGTTGTGGATCGAATGGTAAAAGTGCGTACTGCTTGGATGAGATGACACAGGAGCTCCTTGAGCTGCGGCCTGACTCTGAAGTGCCATTCCTAGACAACCACCATAAGAATGGGAATTATTCATGGACATTTGCTCCTCCATGAGCACCAGCTCCTCCACAATGCTGTCCTGGGTAAGGTCGTCATCAAACGAAAAGAAGTTTTCATTTGACTGAGGGACTGTATGCTCAAACTCTTTCAGCTCAGACTGCAGAGGTAACTGATTTGAAGACTGTGCTTGTATTTGATCCAAGGAGTCCTGGATCTGGCTCTGTAACTGCTGGCTGTACACATCCTGCTGTATACCTTCGCAGTGCACTGGCTCCCACGCGGATTCCTGTAAGTCACTAGAGCCAGAGTGCCCAGCAATAGTCATAACACTGATATCTTGCTGCTGATCACAATTCACAGATGCAAAGTCAGAGGTTTTGGTGATATGGTGCCAGGTGTTTGGGTTAAAGCTGCCATCAGATTTTGAATCATTTTCTATGATAAACAAGTTTCCTTCCAATTTTACTTTTATATCTGGAGATGATGCTGATGCAAGCTGCTGTTCTAAAGCAGGATCACAGGTATTTAAATTGGTGCTCAAGGAAAGGTCTGTTGCTAAGTTTGCAGCAGCTGTAGAAGGTACAGGTACTGTCACGGGTAACTTGCTGGGAACTTGAGCAAGTGTTGCTGTATCGTCACTGTTGGCTAATGATCCAGCCTTCAGAGCCTTCTTAATATTGTTAGCTTTTTGGCCCTCTGCAGCATTACCAGTTGAAAACTGGTCCACTAGCGGTTTCTTTACAGGTGGTAACTGGGAATCCTGAAGTGTGGAAGGCTGTCGCTTTCTTGGACTTTTAGTGCATGTTTTGTCTTTAATCATAGACTCACCAGTAGGAGGTGAACTGATGCTGGTGCTGGGCAAGTTTTGACCGGCAACTGTGAGTTTCAGAGTGCTTTGATTATTGCCTGCTGAAGAAACTGGCATGATTTCATTAGACTGTGTCTTGTATTTGGTCCCTGTTTCTTCAGCTTCCTGATCACAGCCCTTACCTGGTTTTAGCTCCATGACATCATCTGTTGAAACCTTCAAGGCCGCAACCTCAAAATTAATTAGCTGTGCAGGAGGCAGGTCAGGGGTTGCCTTTATGGATTTAGACACATCAGAGCTCTCTTGGCCCTGTACAGAGTTCTCATCCAGCAATGCTTCCGGTTCTGTTTTGATCTTGACAGCAGGCGTGGCTACAACAGTGGAAGGCTTGGATCCTGGAGACTGAAGTGAAACGATAGATCCATTTTTGATCTGTGGACCAGTCCTCCCTTCTTCCACTGCTCCTGCACTAGTGCTAACTGAAGGCGTCTGTTTGACGGGCACACTACTGCTGCTCGGGGCAAGAGATATTGCTGTCATTTTTACCACATTTAAGGAATTCACATGTGGAGCTGGCACAACAGTCTTGATTGGGCTACTGGTAAATAGCACCGTCGTGGGAGAGCGGATGGTGAGAGCACTGGTGTTTGCTGGCTTGGGTAAGATCTGCGGGTAGCGATGCCGGGCAGAGCGGTCACCAACGGGGCTGGCAGGAACATTCTGGGGAGTCTTTGGTGGCTGCTTGACTGATTGCATGTGCTGAGTGACCACCTGAACATTGAGTGGCAGGACCTTGCTATCAGATGATCCCATAGGACTTGGAGATGTCACCAACTGCCTGGTCCTTGGCATCTGTAGAGAGAGAAAAAGAAAAGGTGTGGCAATGAAGCAAGAAGTCCCCAAAGCCCACACACCACGTGAGCTTCAAGCATTTCAAAGGTGAAAGACAACATGGCTCAATACACCAAAGCTAGTGCATGTCAGTTCAAAACAAAATAAGCTCTTCTACTTATCCAAGACAGTTTCTATTTCTCTGCCTAAGGATTGATAGTCAGATAAATGCCTTCTATTTTTAAGTCACTGGTATACACACTACTCTGCTCTTCCGCTGATGAAAGGGTCATTCTCATACAATCCTTCACCACCTTAGACAAAAAGACCAGACATACAAAGGCTAAAGAGGAGAGGATGTGTTCAAAATACTGCTCATTGTTAAGGTTTCAAAAGTGATTTAAATACAAACTCACTATCAGGCAGAAAAACTGGCTTAGCTATCAAAATGAACAGCACAGTGAACATCTTAAAAGCAAATAACCTTCCTGTACTCCCAATTTTATATGTCTGAAAGATAATAATGTTCTGTACTACAGACATTCATTCAAAATAAAATTGTACTTGTCACTAAATGCACAGGGCCAATGAAAGACAATTTAGATTCCATATTAGGACCTCAGTGACCCACACAACTAGTGTCAGCTCTCTCATCTGGTTAAACTTCATCTCAAGGCTCACTTTAATATCTTCCAAGATAAACTTGGCCTATGTTACATGATCAGAATTCTGCTGCCTCTGTATCAACCCTGTAACTAATGTGGTACAACACAACCCAGACAGAAAAGCATCAAGGCACCCAAGCCTTTGAATGGAAACTGTTCTTCTATCCTACTGACATCACTGCTCAGTTACTGGCAATGTACAACCTTTTTATAGGGTGGATTCTCTAGAGAATTGCTGGAGAGCATTACCGGTATGGGGCTGGGGACAGCAGCCACAACAATGCCAATAGGTGGAGGGGACAGAATGGCAGGGCTTCCATTAGATATACTGGTCACACCATTGGTTGCAGCGCCTTCTGTTTTCTTTACTGGAGACTCTCCTGGCAAAGGAGACTGCAGTTTCTGTTCTTGCTGCTTCTTCTGGATCTTACGCTGCAGCTGCTGCTTAGCATCAACAGGAGATGGCAGAGTTTTCACTTGTGGTTGAAAAGAATTACTTTCAGCAGTAGGTATAAAAGCTGAGGGCTGGGGGATCCCTTTTATTCCTGAAAACAAAAGAAGGAGAATGAATTAAGACCAAACATATCCTGTCCACTGTGGTGTTGCTTCTCTCTCTAGCAGAGAATACATAACAGGCATCTTCAAAACCATTCTGAGGACACCTCCTCCAGGAGGTGCTCCAATCCACTTCATATTTAAATCTATTCAGCTTCAGTTTATTTCCATATTTGTGGCAAAATCTCTGTCTGTTAGACAAGCTAGGCATTAGCTGCTAAAATACTTTGTATGGACCTCTTGTTTCTAGTACTGTCAAAAGCAACGTGTGTCAGCACAGTCTCAGCCCACTGCACTTCACTAAACTGGCAGCAGAGGGTGGCGGGCACGTTTCAGATGAGCCTTTAAATCCATCATCTGCCGTGGTTTTGTTTTGTTAGCTGTTCTAAGGCAGCTTAAAATGAAAAATGTTTCCAGAAAGCTGTGGGTCTGTGTCACAGAGGAGCAGTTCTGAGCAGGTGACATTATCTAATGGCCAAGGCATTAAATACAGTACAGCTAATATCAGAATGGATCAAAACCTCTGTGTGACCAGGGATAATGGTGAAAAAAAGAGCAGTAAGAGAAGTGTTCAGGGAAAAAAAAAAAGATAAGAAGAAAAAGTTGAAAAAACAATGGAAATTAAAACAACAGAATATTTTTTTTGTGGAGAAATTACTTTGCTGATCACAAAGCAAGCAAGTGCTGCTTTCAGGGAGAAAACAGAATTAGTGTCCTCTGTGCAGCTAGTGCTAACTTCCCTTACATTTATGATCTTTTGTTTATTAACAGTCAAGAGGATTAGCATGCTCTTCAGAGACCAAATAACCTTGCTGATCTACCCCTTTATAAATGCTTTAATATAGTTTCATTTACACTTTGAGGTTACACAGTTTTACAATAGCTCCTAATTACTTATTAATCAACTCCATTTTACTACTTCACTAGTTTAACTAATACTAATTCTACAATACTAAACCCAATTATTTGGTTTTAGATGCCCAGTACATGCTTAGAACTTTGGTGTGGGAGCCCACTCTCTCAGCAGCAGCCTGCATGTACCACAAGGAGTTGAATGTCACAACGTCTCCACTTTCACAGTTATCTTCTTCATGGACCAGTGAAATGCCCAAATACATTGCAATTACTTGCACACAATTATTCTATATGGGCAGTCAATATTGATAAGGAAAAAACTCTGGAACTTTTTCCTTGAGGGTAAAAGTTTGCATTTTCCTCACTTAATGCACTGTAGTTCCCTGCAAGAGGAATGGAAATATTTTGTTTGCCATGCTAGGAAGAACCTCTTCTAAAATAAATATCCAAGCCATAGAGGCATGGACTGGAAATAGCTGCCTTTTCCTTGAAGGAAACCATCTTGTCTTGAAGGAAGTGAGGGGGAGAAGCTACATGAGCTGAAGAGTTGTCCATACACTGAGTATCCTTTCTAGCAGCATGGCAAGCTGAACCAGTGTAGGCAGCAATAGGTCACAATGGAGCATACAGGCAGCAAAACCCACCACTGCCACCTGTCAGGTCCAAGTTGGAATCAAGGAAAGAGAGCTGGAAGGAGAAAGGATATGATCCAGAAGGGGATCATCTGAACACCACTTTCCATTTAAAATTGCCTGTCTCAAGAGGTTGGCTTTGATCTGAACACATTTTGCTTGATAGGCCTAGGCAGAACTTCCCAGAGGCAAGTCTGGGGCCATGTTGTGCACCTGCATTTCTCTTCTCATTCTTAATTTTTGTATCCACAGTCATCAAAACACACTTTAAATTATTTTAAAGGAAACAAAATATACAAAAAATCTGCCCTTGACAGAAAATGTTTTCCAAATTAGGGCAAGTTATCAGACAGAAACACAGCCACACCAGCAATGTGTCTACAAACCAGCATCGTAGCAGCACCAAACTCCTGTTCTAGCCAAGTATATAAATTCAGCACAAGTACTCACAAGACCAAGGTCCTCACCAGAGGAATGGGAGAATCATCAACTAAACCTGAGACCAGTGCTGATTTTCACATCTTTATGCAGAGTACCAGCAAGAACAGCAATTTGCAGCAATGTGAATAAAATCATGTAAATGAATGCTCAATGCTCAGAGTCAGTGTTAAAGTTTGTCCTGAAGTGCTTCCTCAAACCAAGCTGTTACTACTCTCAGTAGGAAGATCCCCCATTTCAACATTCAACATTATCTCATTACCTGCTGGTGCCCCTGCCATTACTGTTAAAGCTGCCATTGACTTTGTACCAATATAGTGACTTTTGACAAGAAAACGAGCCAGCTCCAAGACTGTATCAAAAGGCTGGCTCAGCACTTTCTGGGCCCATTCACAAACAAGCCGGCAGGCTGCAGAGACGACTTCCTCATCAGCACTTTGCAGCTGCCCAGATGGCTCTGCTCCATCCAACTAAACCAAGCAAAAAAAGGAGGAAAGGTTACTTTAATTAATAAGGGTCATTAAGGCATGAAAACAAAAATAGAAAGCAAATTATTATCAGAATCACACAAAAAGTTGAGTAGTATGTTCACAGTTTTACATGAAGTGATGAGAATGAGATCACAACATCAGTATCTTTCAAAATTAAATGTCTTAATGATAATCTGTGGGTTGTTTCTACAGGCATTACATAGAATTGATATTTCTGGAAGAAAATCACAGACAGCATCCTAAATGTTTGGACCACCAACAACTGATTTTCCCTGTATCTGGAGTCTTGTCAACTCAACAATCACTATTACCCAGGAACTGCTTCTTTCACTGGGGTATCTCTTCCCTAGCATTGACTTAAAAAAACACAGTAAAAGCAAAATAGAGTCAGAGTTAAAAACATGTATACGGTGGATGGAAATGCTGTGGAAGTCTACTTCACCTTCTAAATTAGTTTAAGAGTATTGCAATTAATTGTGAACTTTACAGAAAAAAACATCAAACAATGATTCAGAATATAAGAATCATAAAGAAAAATCTTAAAAGCTGCACAGATCTTCACTTTGTTTTGAAAAGTTCTGACAGAAAAACAGCATAATGAATGTTCTCTTGCATAAAGATATATAAATAAGCAAATATATATCATACCCCATCTCCAGTTTTATGAAAGTCAAGGTTGGGCAGTGTTGGCATATGCACAAAAGCCTTCTTCCTCAGTCCACTGTAGCAATATGTGAACAACAATTAAGGTCTAAATTGTCTGCTTGTTAGCTGGGGGACAGAAGAGCAGTAATTCCTCTGATAACCCTCATAAGCTTTAAAAGCAAACTCAACACAGAGCTAAGAATTCCTGTCATGAGCATGATCTCACAACTAGCCAGAATCAAAAGCCTGTCAATGGCTGCATTCTTGTCCAGGTCATTGGGCTTCTCCATCTATGCAGAGATGCTGGGTATGATGACTTAGAACAAGCACTAAACCATGCCAGGCAGTTTCAATTAGCTACTCAATATTCAAATCATTAATATAAATTTGGACTAAACTCTCTAAAACAAGATGGGAGAATAGATTTCCAAAAGTTAATCGCCATTAAAAAATGCATTCTTGAATGAAAATGAATACTGGCCTACTAGAAATTACTAGTATTGCTAGTATTACAGCACATCTGTATCATTGCTATTACTTCTTTTGAGTGGTTTTTAATTAGAGCCTATGAGCACTTCAATGCCTTTTAGCCTTTTCATGCTCTCCCTCCTCTGCTTACTGCAGTGGCTTTGCCTACCCAGCATGTCAGGACACAGCAAGAACCAGCCCTGGGGAAAGCAGCAGATAGTACATTACTGCACCACAGCTTCTAAGGGTTCTCATGGCAAGGTGTAATTCTCAGCTTGGAAAAGAAAAAAATTGTTGCTGATGAATAAACTGGTTTGAAAATCATTAACAATTATTCCAGTATCTCTCTTTGCACTAAATTACAAAACTTTCTGGATGCCTCGCTGCTGTGACAACTAAGTGTCAGAACCTAAATATAAGTACTTGTTTCCAAAGTTGTATCTTGCAACCTAACACTACCGCTATTAATAATTTTTAAAGAATGTTGGAAAAGTGTCAGCATTTTTTATTCAATGTTACTTCTACATTTAGCCAGTAGTTAAGCTATAATGACAGATGTTCTTCAGGCAAGTGCAGAACAAGTTACTGAGAAGTGTTCTAGCAAAGGATATTTTGATTTGCCTCTTGTGCCTAGACGACGGGCCTTCATATTTGGAAAGACATTTTTCATGATCTTTCCAAAGTCAGCAGCACTTAATGGGTGGTAGCCAAGATTGTCACAATAGCTCCTGCAACAAAGAGAAAGAAAGCGTGAATGGAATCAAAGTTAATACAAGAGGCCAGCCTACATGCTAGACTCCAAAGGTTTTCAAAAGAAAACACTTATCCCCGTCCATATTTAGAACCACATTTAACATTAATGAAGCTATCCACAACGAATTGAATGCATTAAAAATGTATAAACAGAGCTATTAATACCATAGTTTTTGCCTTGTTCTCTCCTGAGTTCAAAGACAAGTCATGTGGAGACATAACAAGTAGTGGCATTATCTAGAGCACAGTTAAGATTTACTCCACAATTCAGTTTGAAGCATATGTTTCAATTCACTTATTTCAGACATAATAAAGCAGAGACCCTGTTCTAGCTAGAAGAACAACTTGAGTGTGGTAAGGCCTGAAGTCCTGCAGGAATATTTGAAAAGCAGTAGGTAAGAGATGTGTCAGTGTCCAGACAAATATTTTGCATATACAACTTCAATTTAACAGACCTTAACAGAATTCAAAAGATGCCTTTTCAGGGAACCAGTTTTATAGGTTTAACATAAGCACATACTGAGGAGCCAGTCCTCCTACCACTGTGACCCTACTGAACTATGAGAGCTGCTTGATTACAGAACCCTATTTAACAGTCCTAGATTAACTGAGATTCCAACTGCTGCTGCAAATAAAGATCATCATGCGACTCAGTATACAACCTGATGATACA
Source organism: Erpornis zantholeuca (assembly GCA_013400515.1). Taxonomy (NCBI): domain Eukaryota; kingdom Metazoa; phylum Chordata; class Aves; order Passeriformes; family Timaliidae; genus Erpornis; species Erpornis zantholeuca. The sequence goes on from VZTN01020668.1 coordinate 174,155, forward strand.
GGGGAATAAAGAAACAAAAAGTAATTATTTTGCCAACTTTACTTGTTCTAGTAAAATGGGCACTGTTTTCTGTCTTCAGTTCTCAAAAGCAGCAGAAGGAATTTTGTTTCAGCATCTGAGCCACTTAAAAAATACGTTCTTGAGGCAGAGAAAAAGAATCATTGATTTTGCTGCAAAAGGTGAATGTTCTGGAAAATCAGAAACATAAAGCAAAGGAGAAAACCAGGACCTGCTCTGGAAGTGCTTAAGGCTGCACAAAGGCAGCAACTTCCTGTGCTGTTTCACAGACGTTGATGTGCTGTGGCCTAAAATGTACCAGAAGTAAAACCTTTTCAGTGAGATTTCCAACAGCCACAGCATCAGCACCAGATAGCAATGATCTCCTTTCCCGTGAGAAATCCTACCAGCAATACACAAAAACAACCTGCCTCTGAAAAGGTGACTGTACATGATCCAGTGTGGTTATCAGCAGGAGAGCAGAAAAACAATTACTTCACACCCCACAGTTGCCTGCTACTCTAATCAGGTACATACACACAAACAAACCCCTGGAAACTCAGGCAGATGCAAAGGAAAAGCAGCAGTCTGAAACAGATGCTTCATCTCCAGCATCACCTAGAACAATCTGCATCCAAGCAGGCCAGTCAAAATGTCTTCTCTTCAAGCTATAGCTCTGTAGAAAGCTGTATATATTTCTTGAGATACTTTCTCAGTAAAAATATTAGTTACTACAGAGCAAGTCCCTGGCTGTAGGTTGGTATCCTCCACTTGGAAAGCACCACCACTGACGTAATGATTTTGATGATAACAAACAGCAACCTTTATGGCCTTTGGTTCTGACAATCTGCAGAGCCTTCCCCCCACATCTGGCACCACTCTCTCCAAACCAGGAGACATTGCCTACAACCTGGTACACCAGCCAGGCATCAGTCTAGTTTCTATGTGGAACACCAAGAAGCTTTATATCCAATTTATATACCTACACATTTCAATGTATGCCACTCAGGCTGGATTCTAGATATGTCCCTTTGAAGTTATTATAAAAGAATTATCTTCCTGCCCCACTGTACCCTCACAGGAATCACACTGCTTTATGTGTAATAAATAGATCTCTCTGTACTTTTTGTCCCTTGCATCTTGCCAGTCCTCCATGGATTCAAACTTTAGTCTGAAAATTCCTGGAAGGTGGGTCTCTGTTGCTTACTGATGCTGATTACAAGACTTTAAGTTTCAAATACCATTCAAAGGAGGACTCTCCAAATTTCTCTGCCACAGTCAGCAGTATCTTTGACTGAAACTCAACAGTGTCAGCAAAATAAAGTAAAAAACAAAAAAAAACAAGCTAGCAAAACACCAGGATTAGGGACCTACCAATCTATTAACTTCAAAGTTAAAACGATGCCCTCCTTAGGAGAAAATAAATAAATAAAAAGGGAATAAAATTATCCATTCCTCAAGTCTAGCACATCTGGTTTATGAGAAACACTTGGTAGCAGCAAAAACATACAGTCTGCATGGTCTCCTTGTATCCACAGCGGCAGCTCCTGCAAGCCTGTGATTTCTGAGCTATCAGTATTATCATGGAATTTCAGTTTCCAGACAGATCATCCCACATCGCCCCTCCCCCTCCTGGCTTAGCCGAGAACCCTCCATGTCCATCTGTGGTCTCTCATTGACTTGACAACACATACCAGGAGTCTCTCCCCTGAAGCTCTTCTCTCTGCTACTTGCACTCTTGGCACATCGCTGAGCCCAGGAGCTGTTTTGCTCTTTGAAGGGTGGGTGGGAAACAGATGCGGGTGGGGGAGGGAAGGTCTGAGCACAGACAGGAATGACAATGGACACGCGGTTGCTTTGTTCCTTTGTACAGAGCTCCCCTACATGATAAGCAGAAAAGGCTTTATCCCTTTTTTTTTTTTGGTAAGATCTTCAAATTGAATGTACTCCAGACATAAAATACACTGGCAATGCACCTGAATTAAAAAAGCTGATGAAAACAGGCTATGCAGCCCAGTTTACACAGCTTCCTGGGCAGAAAAAAACAGCATGAATAGCAAATGATAAAGAACCTATTAAATGAAACAAAACAGAGTTCTTGGTTTATCCAGTCCCCAAAACAACTGGTCTCCAAAAATGGGTAAGAGTCAAGAACCTTAGAAAGAGGTAGGCTCTCATTAAACTGACAAACAATGCTGGCACATAAATGAGTCCTAATAATCAGGTAGGATGGAAACCAGATGTCTGAAAACCATTAGAGAAATTAAATTGCAGGTCAGACTCCCAAGAGGAACAGCAGAGGTGAGAAACAACTGCTTTAGATGGAGTTTGATTGGCTTTCAAAGGAATATGTGGGTAGTTGCTTATGACATGGGACTAGACTTTACAACACAAGAGGTCCCATCCTATTCCTATCAGGAAATGTTACATAAAAACACTGGATAAGCACTAACGAACAAGTTTAGTATGTACCTTGTGTCCTTTGTGTGTTCAACAGACATGGTATACCTAGACCTACTGCCCTCTTCTGTGTTAGCTTCTGAATATTCTTGTAACTTGTTGGTTAATAACCTTAACACTTAGCGCATACCATCTATGCATCAGGTGGCACCAAGTGGCCCAGCAGTCAGTAAAGCAAGGATTAATGATTTACAGACTAAAGGAAAGAGATACAGGATGACTCAAAGACCTCCTAATCCATATTAAGCGTATCAAGTGAATCTTCAGGACACCAAACTTAAATATGAATGACTTTCTTCCCTTGCATCACAAGAAGAGGACTCAAGCGTTTACTGAAGGCTCAACAAACTGTTTTGTGGGCAAATATGGATTTTGCCTGCATAAGTACTGCAGGGCTGCATTTAGACTTGAAATCCTAATTTTCTAAACTCATCTAAATCTATACATGGCTGTGTGCAGAAGGATGTTTTTTAGTAGGGACAAGATATCCAAGTAAAATTGACTTACAAGAAAACATTGAAAGGATCTAATGGGAAGCAGCATCCATTCACTGCAGACTGGATAACATGTTGGGCACCTCCCCATGAGCTCCCATACTTTCCAGCCTGTATTCCCACATAACTCCCAGAGGAAGCTGGCAGAAGAACTGTGAGCACCCAACAGAAAGCCAGCTTCTTACAGCTCAATGTATTCTGTCAGTATAAGCAGCATCACAGCACCAACAAGAGGTGAACCAGCTCTCATCTACCTCCTTTCTAAAATTCAGCTGCAAGCTCTCAGCCTTCCCAAGTGCTACTGCCTTATATTGTGATGCATTTTTTAGTTATTTTATTCCTTTCAAAAGAAAGATGAATCCACTCACTTTTATCCAGTTACAGACATGAATTCACACTTAAATTGAAGAGTAACAAAACAGAAAGAAGAGTCACTGAACTGAATAAGCCCAGTGAGAAGAGGCTACTGAAATGTGGAGGAGCTGAAAATACTATCAACACTTGCCAATGGTGAACCTGTGTGGAGTGCAAGCTTCTGCCTTTCCCTCTTCATAAAAAAAACATATGGAAGGTGATGCAGAAGGCCAGTAGTCTTGCAAGATTTATTTTGACCAAAATATACTGCAGGAATGAAGATGCTGTTATGATGCAGCACTCTTCTGAAGCCTTGCACTTTTGATTTACACATGCAGAGTGCATAAGCTTACTCACTGTGAGCTCATGCAACATCCATCTCTGCACATAGAAGAGAGAAATGGTAACTGGTTAATGTAACAGAACTGAGTTTTGAGTGGTCTTAGCAGCCTTAGGTAAAGAAAAAGGATTTATCAAAATGAACTCACATATTTATATGCCTGTTCCTCACATCCCACTCCAAGACTACTTCTCCTTTGGTGTGTAAGAATAGCTCATGAAAATATTCAAAGAAATTGAATGTTTTAAAAACAGAACAGAAGCTTTCAAAGGAGAACAGATTCCAAACATTTGATATTTTCCTGAATATCTGCTTACCACTCTTATTTTGTTAGGGAAAAAAATACAATACACAAATACTTGATGCAGCTACATACAAAGCCATCCAAATTTCACACTCCACAATCTGTAGATGATGATATTTCCGGGCATCTGCAGCTTGGCACAGCATGGAAGCCAAGCAGATTTGTTGCTGAAGCAGGCCATAAATTATTTAATAAGAAATATATTTAAGAATAAGGCTCCCATCTCTCTCCCGCACAGCAGCTGCCGCTGTTGCTGTGTCTGTGCGAGCGGCTGCTGCTCGGGGATTGGCCACCCCGGCACGTCTGTGCCATTGGCTGCACTGCCAGCCTGCGTCAGCGCTCCCGGCCGTGGCAGGAGCTCACAAATAGGTGTGTGCCTGTTTATCAACCCCGGGCAAGCCAATGCCATCACGCTTCAGCTCAATCAGAGTAAAACACTTCAGCAGAGAGAGTTAATTAAAACGAGGTATTTGCAGAAGGCAACCCTGCAATAACAATTACTGTGGGGTGAATCCTGTAGGCACTTAGGAGGTGAAGGGATTCAGCTCCCTGCAAATTACTATAATCGTTCAGATTATGGAAATACTCATACTAGATCATAAATCTGTTATTCGTCTTTAGGCAACTGGGCTGAGGATGATTATTTCTTTCCCCCTCCCCCATGGGGTATGTTCTGTAAATGAATTCAAATCCAACTTTCATCAGACAGCTCCCTCTCCCTTGCTTCTAATCGTTTTCTCATTACACGGTAGCTTTGAGACTTGACAACACAGACTCAGAGTGGCCTTGGTTACTGGTTTCATACATATTCAGATATATTGTGCCTCTGTAGAAATCAGGCTTGCTGCAGGAAGGTCTAATATTTATGCATTATTCTGGAAAGAAAGGTGCGATGGGCAAGATTGTATGTGCAAAATAGCTGCATCTATAGGGAACTATTCAACCTCTCATCCTTGTTAAGGCAGTCATATACATATGTAAACAAGCAGACCAACACATACTGTAAGATAGTAACTGATGCTTTTTAACTGTCACACTCTGCCCACAAAACAAAACCAATATTCATACAGATATTTACATGTTAGGAAGTACTTCCTTCAGCAGTGATACATGTAATGCACAATTTAAACACTGCAGTCTTATCTCCAGAGGCAGAAGTAACGAATATAGGTTGTCACAGAGTAGCTAATGCATTGTCAGGTACAGCAGCATGGTCCATCAGGCTGTGCCCACGCACACCAGTGGGGTACCTGCAGAGTCAGTGTCACACAACACTGCACTGGCTAAAGCTGGATGTATGGCACTCACTTGTATTCATCATAAACCTCCTGCTTGGGAAGGGATGTCTCGGGGTGCTCTTCCAGGGTGTTGCGTATCCAGGAGAAGGCGTGCATCTGCTGGGCACGGCTGGACGACATGGAGATCTGATCACTGCGGAGAGAACGAGCAGTGCTGATGAAGATGGGCCTCTCTAACTCCTCCTCACAAGACTTAATAACTGTCTGCCTACACAGGTGGAGAGACACCAGAGACAATGAGGGCCTGCACCTCCTGCATTTACTTATTCCTTGAGCCATGGGCAGCAGTTTCTCCCTCTTTCATCTGAAATTTTATGAAGAGACTCCACCTCTTAATTGATACACAGCTCTGAGTATACAGTGACGGGTAAGAGTTCTGCCTTCCCTCTCAAATTTATTATTTCTAACTGACCACCTCTAAGTTTCTGCTCACTTAATTTGCCAGCTGTCCTTTGGAAACACCCAGTTTTCCCAGGAGATACTCAATGTGCTTCGTATAGGCACCTGCCTGCCTATAACAATCCTACTGGGAACACGTCTATTTTGTCACGCTGATCTGCAGATTGGTTTTCTAGAACTTCCTTTAGTCAAACAAGTGTTACTAGAAATACCATCACAGTTTTTTCTTTCACCAGCCATCAGATTTGTGTTGCTATTTTATGACTTCATACATAAACAGTGAAGGAACAATTACACTTAGACTGTGAAACACTTTCTCTGATGACTCTTACATTTTAGAAGATTTATAATTACAAGCTTTTCATGCAATAAAAGAATCTAAAGTTTTAAAAAAACCCCAACACCTGATCTTCAGGAAAACAAGAGTACTTAACGTTTAATAAAGGTTGCTTCTGCTACCAGCATCATGTGAATGATTCCTCAGTGGTCAAGTGCCACAGGAAGTAAAGCAAGTCTTCAGTAAGAGCTGCTCACCTTTACACTCACATACCTTTTGTCTCCATTGTTGGGACCCGAAGGCAGCTGAAGGTAGAGGTAGAGTTTCTCTAGATCTGTAAACTTCTCAACTTCTTGCTACATAAGGTGTTTTGGTTTGGAAATAACAAAAGGTGGAGAGAGGCAGGGGGGAAAAAAGCAAATAAGAATAGTTGAGCTTGACAGCTAAAAACTGTTACCAGACAAGTGTATTCTTAAATAATACAATTTCAAACAACAATATATTTACTTATTTGAAAGAACATGACTGTGAGCACTATGTGACTAGAAATTTGATTTCCTATTTTATTTGCACTTCAACACACACCAGAAAGCACTTGACTGGGATTATGTTAGCAGAACCTTTTCCAAAGGATGTGAGTGAGGATGGGAGATTCTCCCATGAACAAAACTGCATCCCTACAGCTGAGGATTATGGCTTCCTCAGATCCTTAGCAGAGGCAGCTGGAGAGTGATGGTATCTCACTGTTAGCCCTCAAACTCTGCTCCTTTCCATGCCAGGCCCTAGGCAGCACTTTCTGCACAAGTCCTTCAGCTTCCAGCAACAGTAGCAGGGAAGCCCTGGGAAAGCAGGACCTCCTCAGCACAGGAGAGTTAAAAGAAGTCACAGGCAGTTCACAGAGGTAATCCTACCTGGGTGATAATTAGATAAACCTAAGCTTATTAGATGAGACTGAATCTATTTAGAGCAAATCATCTTAAAACTGAAGAAGTGGCAGCAGGGAGATGGAGTGTGACAGTCAGTGCAAGTACATTGAGGAAATACTGCATTTTGTTTAGCTAAAATTAGTTAAACATTGTTTTGTTTAGGCTGTTTTCTCTACACATGGCTGAAATGCTCAAAACTTGGTTACAGTCTTGGTAAGTACAGTCTCTTCTTCAATCTTAGCTGACATCCACCAGTTCTCAATGCTAAAGGTCTGGTGAATTCAGTAGTAACTGCAGTTACTGTAATTGTTCAAAGCATCAAAACTTTCCAATTTTTTAATGTAATCAGAATCACAAAATTTGGGAAACTGGAGGAACACTTCAGCTGGCCTGCTAACTGACCAAGAAGAAAAAGGTTCATTCATTCTGAGTTTTTCTTTGTGCTAGGTTGGATGCATATGGAAATAAGTAAATGAGAACACAAAATATACTATAAATTCCCTCCCCAATCTCCAAATAGGTCAATATTGTGGAAAAAATAGGTCATTAGAGTGGAAGAGTATCACAGAATGAAAAGGAAGAATGTGATGCTGGCACCATCTTGGACAAACTCCCCTTTGTGCAGCCTGTTGAAGTTTATGCTACTGTTGTTCTAAAAACCACAGAGCCTGTGCAACGTCTGGGGAATCCTTTTCTGCTACTTAAAAGGATCTAAGTAAAAACCCTGCTTGAAGTATCCTGACCTTGATTGACTGGTTCTATCACATCAGATGAAGACAGTCTAATTCTCCAAAGGCTATTTATAAATCATATTTCTTGAAGTTGCATTAGAAAAATGCACAAGCATGCTAAAATGCTTGCAGGACTGAGGTGGAAAGCCAGCACAAAGCATCGCCTGTGGTACTCTTGCTCTTCACATGTTACCTTTATCTCCTGCAACTGGAACCATATAAAACAAAGGAAGATTCAATGAACACAGGCAGCAGGCAGTGTTCATACTGATTTTCACACCTTGGCTTCCATTTAGGCAAAAATCTATCAAGTACTCAAAATATCTCAGTGATCTTATACTCTGAGACAGAGAAACTAAGGACAAAGAATTAGAAACCTCAAGTCACAGCTAAGCAAAGATTTGCAGTAACATATAAAGGAACAGAAATATCTGCTATTTCTGTTTTGACAGTTACCAAATATAGATAGGTAACTACAGAAATGCACAAAGTAAGTGGCAAACAAATTAAACCACAGATCAGTGGCCACACAGATCTGCTCCAAATGAATCTGTCCCTTTGCAACCTAAGACATAAACCAAGATTTTCATAGAAACGGATGCAACTTTGTTTTTCTTTCTAACAGACATTTTGATTTATTTGTGAGCAAAATAAACACCTGTGAAATAAACCAGGATGACCAAAATGTTGTGGGGTAGGGTTTTTTTTAACGAAAATAGCAGGTTTTGATATGTTTCCATTCTGGGAGGCACTAACCTGCCACTGCAAGTTTCTGCAGCACAAAGAGACAAAGACCTATTCAGCATAGAATGAAGCTAAGGACTTAATCTGTGTCTTAGGGAACAGAGTTTATTCATGTTTCTACTTGAACCAGAGAACCTAGAGATTTGTACATAAGTCTACAAAATCAATTAATATCTTTCAGGGTTCCTGACCTTGGTGGATTGGTTCTCTCCTTGTTTTCTCTGACTGCTGATCTACTGTCAGGTCACAAACAATAATCAAGCTTCATTTTAAAGTTGTCAAAAGGGATTACCACAGGACAACTCCAAGAAAAAAAAGCATGTGCCTTTTCTGGATTGTTTACCTAGTCAGGCCACACTTAGTGAAATAAGATAGAGGAAGAATATACTAAGGGACAATCAGAAGAGCTGCAACTTCTGTAATGTTCACAGTGCAAATGTCATTCAAATTTGAACTATTTCCATAATGAAAGCAGAATTACAGGTTATTTCTGTCCTCGAGTTTGGGTAAGGAGAGCTGAAGGCCAGGGGCACTCTGCAAGCTTTACACAAGACTACAGTTTTAGAGACTGCCCTTAATATTTCTTTCCACATCTTGAGTATTTTTAGCCAAATACACTCTAATCAAAGTAAAAAAGGCTGTGCCAATGGCAATGTAACCTGCACCTACTGGCAGGAAGACCCTAAAATTTATCATACTTCAGCAGAACAAACATCTATTATTTAACAACCAGCACTAAAAATAGCAAAGTAGTCAAGCAATCATCTCCCTACTCTATGAATAGAGAAACAAAAAGCAAAGGTTAAATAAGTTACTCCAGGTCAGATGCTTGCTGGAAATATTATCGAGACAGAAAATAACTAATACTGAAAACATATTTTTATTCTAGAAAGCATCTAATAAATACATTTGATATGCTTTATCTGAGCAGAAGCAGGAACATATTTCAGGTGCTAAACATTGCAAACAAGCCCTAAAAACAAATGGCAGCTTTGTTCTGGCAGTGCCCAAGCACAGCTGCCAAGGCTTCATTGAGCTTCTGCCTGTCTCCTGCAGGGCCCAGCAGACAAGTGGCACCTTTGCTGCTGCAGGACTGATGGACACTGCCTCAACACACCCCACACCACCAGCAGCCCTGGTTTCCATGGCCATCGAGTCAGCACTCTCACCAGCACTGACCTCTTCTCAGAGTAATAAGGAAAGAAACCTTGGCCTTCTTGCTGAGTTATTAAATGGAGCAAACCAGTCTAAAAATCAGGTTCAAAAGTTCACTTAGTATGTGGCTACAAATATACCAAGCAAAGTCATAAGAGAATCTACTGCTAGACATGTTTACTACAGTTAAAAAGATGTTATAATGAATTTTTAATGACTGTTTATACCACAATTCTTGCTAATTATCTTTTTCGGATTGCACAGTATACAATGATTTTCTTATGATCTCCTAGAACCTGACAGTATGTCGGAATGTGAGTGGTGCAGGGTAACAAGTGAAAGGCAGGTAACTCTGGACTCTTATGAGCAGTTGCAGCCTCAGTGCCCTTACAGTGGCTGCTTTCCACAGCCCTCTGCTATGAGCAACCTCCACAGACTATTGCCACCACCTCTGTTTCTTCCTAGTTCTCTCCTTGCTGAACTCAGCAGCCTACAAACATTTGTGTGTGGCTCTGCACATGGGGCTGTGACTGGTGCTACCAAAAGAGGGATTCAGAGCTACACAGCCACAGCCTTTCAGTCCAACATTTTAGATTCTGTATTGCACCTCACAGCTTTCCAAAGCACCTAAAAACACAGAAACCATTTTGCCAGAATTCAGCTAAATTTTGATTTCCTCAAACTATTCTGATCTTGGATTTTTATTTTTTAAACTACCTGAACAGCTTTAGATCTACCTTTGCTAACCTAGAGTGGCTTTTCCACTGTTGACACGACTCCTCTGAACTCATCAGCAGGACAGACAAGGAGGCATCTGGAACAGAAAATTAGACCATCAGGACACTGCTGCTCTGTTCCAAGTCAAGCCATGAAGACTGCTTTGTGTCCAAGACTTCTCTGTCAATACAATGGATGAGACCTATCCAGTACCCTCATACAAACTGATAATCCCTACCTCAGTACACAAAGTCCATAAATCTCCAGAATTTCATGCAAAAATAGTCCTAGTGTAATTCCATTTTCTTAAAACAGACTGCCAAAAGCAGATGACTGGTTAACCTCCTACTTATTTACTCCCTCTCCAATGCTACTTAGAAACACCTACCCCAACTCCCATTTATTTTCTACCTGGTGTTAAAAGAGTTTCACAAATGCAGTTTTGCAATCTGTCTTTCTACCACTGAAGACTCACATACAAAACAGTTAAGATCTTAAGTCACCTGCTTGGTGTTCACAAATGTCAGTGACGAATAAAGTTGACAAAAATTACATTCTGCATCCCTGTTTCCATTGGGTGCATCCACTAACTTTTAAACAAAGGTTAAATGGGGTTCAAAGCTTGTTTGCAACACACTACAGCTTTAAATGTTATATAACAGTAAATTAAGACATTTTAAGGTAAGTGAATTCAGTACTATCTGAATTAGCCTTTGATAATGTGACTTTGAGGAGTATTCTTAGTTAGCTCAGCCATAGTATTTGACAGCACTCAGATGAGTGTCTACTACACTTTTTTATCATACCCACTGTTACCTCTGGATGAAGTGCTGAAGGTAGGAAGTCAGGAAAAGCAGTCCCTTCCAGTCCCAAGATATACGAACTCAAGACTCTGATTTAAAGAAACAAGCAACCTGCTCACTATTTAAAACCTCTTTCTGAACTAGTGCTTCCCAAAAAATAATCTCTTATCACTGCCTAGATCCTGTTATTTTAATGCACAAATGAAGATGATGTTTTTGCAATCCAAGGGCCTTTCCCTCTTCAAAAAAATGACCTCTCTGCCCTAAGCAGCACAGCAGAGCTAACAGGACCTGCAGTGCTGCACATTTCTGGGAAGGTAGCTGAGATGGTAACTAATTTTGATCACATTTAGTGGTAGTATCTTGAAGTACTGCTAAGGAAAGGCTTCATAATAGCTGTCAGTCTCCAGAGCCATCTATTTTGGTCTTGCAGCTCATTAAATATTGAAAAGGATTCTGGAGTTGTACTTACCAAAATGCAGTCCACTTTAGATTGTACAGTTTTGCTAGATGGGAGGGAAGAAAGAGAGAAGAGAAAAACTGAATTAGTCTAAAATCAATTACAAAAACATAACACATTAGAACTTCTATCACTGTACTACAGGCTTTATATCTTGCTCTGAAATATCCTGCTGGTTTATAGAATAATACTCAGCTATTTTTACGTAGAAAGTCACCCAAATGTACCTGTTAAAATTCTTGCTGCTCTGTTGTTTTACATAAGAACTGTATTTTGTAAATGAAGTACCATTGCAGCTGGGAGCTATTATGCCAAGCTGCAATGCAGCCAGGATGCATGTCACTACTTTTATTGTAGCTCTTACACAATTCAAATGCATTTGACTTGTTTATCTGTAAAGACAATTAACAACCTCCTGTCCCCATGCTACAGTAAATCCCACCACTTCAAGGCACTTATTTCTAGCTTTGCAAAGAGCTGCTACAAGGCACACAACTGTTATTCCACTGGCAACTTTGGATTTTTCCAAGTCACCCTCTCTACCTCCCAGTTGGCTTATTAAGAGGACACTGGGTGGGGACTCAACTGAAATGTGCCAGGAATGACCTCAGTGCATGTGCCAAGGCGGGCAAACAGTATGGAACTTATTATACTTCCTATAAACACACCCATGAGCAGCTTCTGTGTTCCTTAAGGGTACTGTACTTCACATGCATGGTCTGACAGCATTAGTTGAAGGCACTTAATCATTGCTCTGAAGAGGAGCAGGAGGTTTCCCATACAGAAAACCCCAGTCTGAACACCTATTGAACAAGCATCAACCAACCATTTTTTTGAGTTCAGAGAGCAATTCTTTTCCTAGTAAAATAAAACATAATTCAATCTCCTCACACAACCAAACATCTCATGGAAGTTATTTTACTTTTGTATGGATGCTATCACATACAAAGCTACACTAAGTCAGGCAAGTGATGGATCTACTAAAAATGTAAGTAAGAAACAAGCAAAACAAATGTCTCTAGTGTCTGGTGGTGACAGGAACCAGCATCTACAGTTGCATCAGATGCTCAGAGGCAGGAGTTTGGTTGTCCTGCTTGTTACGCCACTTCCATTTTGAAACAAGACAGTCTAAAAATCTGTTTTGTAGAGGCTGCTAATACTGATGCCCCTTCCCCATACAAGAACTGCTCATGTTAGAGTGACAGAATACAATAAAATATTTCAACAGGTAAGAATATTTGACAAGTTCACTGCAGTAGATCTGCCAGCAGACATCCACTTCAGCTGACTTTGTGTAGGAGAAGCCATCAGGTGAGTAGACACTCAGGAACACCAAGGAGACAGTAAAGCAGAGCTGCTGGGGATTTTTAAGAACAGGGAATGCTAAGGACAGTAAAACAGAAGCTTTGCCTTGCCTTGGGAAAGTGCCTTGGGAAAGACTCACAGCAGCAACTGAAGAAGGGAACCTAAGTGTCATCTCACTCATCAAAAACCCCCATCTTACCAGAAAAGTCAAAGGACACCAAGCACGGAAACCTGCTGCTGCTGAATGTTACCAATGTCTGACCCAAAGCTGAGCAAATTCATGGGGACACAGTTGCTCCAGCAGCACTTCTCCACCCCAGACTCCACCTATCCACTGCCTCCAACCCCTAGCAAGGTCTCACAGTCCCCATGCTGCTACACAACAACAAAGCAGTAGTCAACAGGAATCAGACCTGTGTACTCATTATGGCTTCACATGACAGCTTATGCAGAAAGAGTGCATAAAGGACAAGGGGATGCAGGGTACACACACAGCAAACTTAGCCCAAATACTGTCTCTACAGACTTGCAGACAACACCATGCACTGGGCTCTTCAGGAGAGCACAGCCCAGCCAGCACAGCTTCCCTTCTGCCAAACTGAGCATCAGCATGCCTATTTGCATTAACATTTTCTTCTTGCAAAGAGAAAGAGGCAAGTTGCCAGGAGGCAGCTGGGCAGGAGATCCCTAGAGCCATCTTTTCATCTCCAAATATCAGTCTGAGTCAGGAAATGTAAACTCTCAAGTTTAGTCCGGGCTGTTCCAGTTGTGACCTCTGCTCCTACAGCACCGATCAACAGTGCTGAGAAGCTGCAGCAGAGGAGCAATAATAGGGCCAGTAAATACAGCTTTGCTATGTTTCCTTGTTTTGTTTCCTTCGCTATGTTTCCTTTTCCTATGTGTCAACCAGTGGCACAAAAAGGACAGTTAAGTTCATGTCCTACAGTATGCAAGCAGATGTTGTGACATTTTAAAAGGCAAAGGTCCCACTGCTTCAGCAGTGTGGGATCTCTATTTTAAAAGCAATTTTTTCATCTCTTGCTCTTGAGTATACTGGAAGGACATAATTAAAATTTGTTAGTGGTAAACTGAGGTTTCTTTCTTCCTAACCAGAGCACAGGTTAACATTGCTTCATTTTATTAAGCTTGTGCCTAACAATAGAAATGCTTCTTATTTCTCTTCCAGTGGAGGTGATCCATGTCAAAATCAAGCAGTGGCAACCCTGAGGAATGAGCCCTTTGACTAGTATGGTACCGGGACAGTGACCTTCTCATGGTCCTGAGCACTGCACAGAAACACTCAATTCAGTGACACTGCAGGACATCGCACCAGGAGATAAAAGGACAAGCAATAAAGGTGGCAAGGGGACAGCCATCCCAGTTACACCTGACACCTTTGTTTATGTTGCCCTGCTTCTTCTTCTCCACTAACAGGACATACATGCTTTGAAATTTGAAGTTTCATTTACAAGTAAGTCTTCTTCTGTCTCTGTCAAGTGCATCCCTTACCCAGTTTCTACTGCAATTACAGTGCCTGCAACCAGCAATCCCAACAACCAGGCTGAATCAGGCCCTACACAGAGCCATTTCTAGCATCTAGACACCATTATCCACATGCTTTGCTGCAAGCCTAGGAGTAGCTGCAGGAGAGCAGCAGAAATGATGCTCTTTCTAATGAAAATACCCATTTGAATCTATTGGGAACCTGAGCCCATTGGAAACTCACAAACTGCACCTTAAGCCCACAGCCAGCATTGCTCCTCCTGGAGCTGCTCCTCGGGGCTCACTGAGATTCACCCCCATCTAGAAGCACAGCAGGTGTTACTCTCTCTCTCGTAGCCTTTCATGATGACAGTCTCCCTCAAGTTAAACTAGTTCATTTACTTGATACAAAACTGAATTCAGGCTACCTCATGCAGTTTTATCCAGGACAAGATTTATGATTCTGGGGGTAGCTGTCTTGCGAGCCATAACAAAGGTGGCTGCTTTTACAGCTGCCTTGGATTTATCAACTTGTGCCCAATGACCCAACACAAGAACCCTGGAGCATAAAATTTTATATCAAAACTGTGTCCATCTCCAACCAAAAAATAGACACTATCACAACAAGGATATATTTATTCAGTGGGTACCATCCTACTGGACTGTTTCAAAGTTAAGGCACACTGAGTGACTCAAGCATACCCTGTGGTACTGTCTACAGCAATGCTCCTCAAAAATGTCAGCTCTGCTCCCAACACCACCAGTGTGGATCAATCTGGTGTCACCTCTAGGCACCTACCCATCAGCCACTCACAAACATGCACCCAGCTTCTACTAATTAGTAAAACAGCAGAGAAAGGTTTCTTAGGCTGCGCACGGAGAAGCAGCGCAGGGCAGCTCCCTGCAAAAGCTGCTGAGTTTTATGGAGTACCCCAGTCCTACAAGTTCCCAGGGAGCATGTGTTGGCTGCTTTGGGTCTGCAGAAAAAGCCTTACAGGAAAGCCTCTGCCTCACCTTAACAGCCTCAGCTTTTGACTTTTAGGGCCAAGACCTTTGAAGGATTCTTGAAGGTAACTTTTGAAGGTTGTAGCAATTGAAGCTTCTAAATGCTAAAGATGAACTCCTGAATTGGGAGAATGGGATGGGGAGAAATCAGATGAAAGTATTTCCTCAAACTCCTCTTCTATCTTCTGCCAAAGTATGCATTTCTGTTTTCCCTGACCCATTTACGTATTTCTGCTCAGAACAGCCCTAACTTGGCATGGGCAGAATGAGGAGTGTGCTCTCTTCCCAGGTGAGCAGCTAAGTTTACTTTGCACTGAGGGAGAGAGAGGGGAAAAAAGCGGGAAAATAAGGCAAGGAGATGCAATTTTTTTTTCCAAGCGGGATAAATCAGATGTTGCCAACCTTCCTCTAGTTAAGCAATACTTTACTTTCAGGAATAGGCAGCTAAACTGCACTGAGTAATATGGGACTATTGTATTAACAGAAGTGGCAGAATTCAGTTGCTCTGAGCACACCAAGTACCTCCTTAATGTGGCAAATAGTGGAAGCCATATAACCACAGGGGATAAGAGAAGCCTTATGTCTGCGAGAGCAGAAAAAGGGAGGTGGCTGGGAGAAGTAAAAGAAAGCCCTCAAGTTTATTAGCCACTGCCTAGTTAACCCTGAGCCTTCCCAAAGCCTGCACAACACTGAAAGTAACCCTTAGCAACTTTCCAGTTGAGAGCATTCAGCCTCTATGACAGGCAGCAGCATAACCAGCACAGTGGGAGCACAGTGAACACCCCTTCCAACACCCACCCCACAGCTCCTCTCCTGGGACACGTGTGCAGAGCAGGATGCTGCCAAAGGGGGTCCCAGGCTGAGTCCCTGGCAGAGGCAGGACAGCAGCACTTCCAGGACAACTCTGTTCTGCTCAGTCAGGGGAGGCCTCCCAGCCCCAAAAGTCACACAAAACATAGCTCTCACCATTCGGGCACTGGCAGTGGACTTACTCCTCAAATGGAGGAAGATGGCAACAACAACAGATACAGTTCAATCAAATCCAGGAGACAAGTGGAGCTCCAATTTATTGTGCAAAATTTAGTAATGGTTTGAGTGGGTGGGCAAATGTGGGAAGCCCAGAGTGATTTTTTCATTAAGTTTGGTGTATTCAGTGAAATTGCCACAGATATTCTGTATCCCATTCAGCCTGAGACTGAAAGTATTTGCATGAACTGAAACATCCTCCCAAAACCAGCATCTCTATAGCTGTGCTTCATGTGCTTGGCACTTAATGGACAGCCTAGAGAAAACATAATTTCTGCCAAGCCATAAAACAATTGATAAAAAGAAACTACTTTCCATCACTGCTGATAGTTGAGCCATACATGAGGAAGCCAGGGCATAACTCCTGACCAGACAGCAAGGGTTCCCCTCTGCAGGGTTCCAGTTTCCAGTACTGGTGTGTTAAGTTACATTATTACCCAACATGTAGGACTTATAGCAAAAAGTTGCAACTAAAATGGAAAAGCCCAGGTTGCAGTTACTTAACATGGACACAGTCACCTAGTTATCACTTCAGACTGCAAACCACCCTCTCAGCTATCAGAGAGAGAAAATGTTTACAACGTTATAAAATAAACTTTCTTTGGAAAAATGGAAAAACCAAAACAAAACCAAAAACCCACCAGGGACTGTTCAGGCCACGGGAAACCTCCGAGTGGCTCACACACAGCGCATGTACCCCTGACAGTGCATGGTGACACTGCCACCCTGGGATTCTACTCACACCTGAAAACAAGCCTTCCACAAGAGAAGGATACCCAGGACAGCACTTAGAGCTGTCTGCAAAGAAGGGCTGTCTCAGCCACACGGCCTTTCAAAAATTATTGAGAAAAGCCTCTGAAAAGCCTCCACTTCCCACTGCATGAGTTGTTCTCCCATACCATCCCCACAGGCTGTTCGTCAAACTGCTCAGCAACACGGACTGCAGGTAGTCTGGAAGGGCTGCTCCTGTTGGGAGCAGTAGCACCTGAACAGCACTGCCAGACATGTGTCTCCCAGGCACAGGAGGCATTTGGGTGTTGACAGCACCCAGGAACTCCTTCTCCTGTGCAGTGTCCTGCTGCCTCCCTGCCTCTTGCAAAAACCCACTTGAGCTCCAAAAGAAAGTGAGTTGGGCTCCACTACAGAGTACCAACAGTGACAGCTTTGGCAAAGTCGTCTTTCTGAAAGCCATGTTAAAATAGGGAGGGTCCTTATTAAACTGATCACATATCCTTTTGGAAAGACTCAATCTGAATTCCACAACTCTGACGACATCAGGTGACATTTAAAAAAAAAGAAAATCTCTATTTACTCTGCGTGCTGTGAGAAACCACTCAATAAAAGGATTACCAACCCCATTACAGTAAGTGGTACTATCAGAAAGGTACTATTATCACATCCTTACCACGACAAGCACTGTGTCCCAGCAGCGCCTGCAGGAGTCAGCCCTTAATTCTTAATCTTAGTGAATTAATGCTTCTCTTTCTTAGACTAACAGCTCTAAATATATCTTTATATAGCCTTCCACTCAGAAGCACAAAGAAATGTTAAACTGGAGCCAAGGATCATCTAAGGAGAAAATTATGAAACAGCCGCCTATGTGTGCTGCTACTCAATTAACATCTTAACATATGCCATGTTATATTGTCTGGCTTGGCTCACGGTGATAAAGAAGTAAGATGGCTGTAAAAGCATTTCAATTAAATATTTAGAAAGCAGAGCTGCACAAGGTTGAAAGACGTTTGAATTAGCAAAATGACGACTACCCGTACTGCTCAGCTAATGGTGTAAGAGCTTTAGCACAGGGCGCTGAGAAAGGAAGGCACACCCCAGCCGGGCAAGGCCCTGCACCCCAGGGCCAGGACTTCCCTCCTTATCTGCACCTCTCACCCTCGGGCGTGCAGCAGCCAAAAATCAGGTGGCTTCTGATGCCACCTAGGGGCTCTGTCCCTGCCTGCACTGCTCCCTCCCCCGGGAGGATCCAGTGTCATGCCCCAGACACCAGGCACTTGAGCCTAGCACAAACACAGGCAAACAGTGGCAAAACATTTAATACAAGACAAATTAGGTCTTTCAGGATTCAAATGCACATGTACTTTTATTCCATATAAAAGCCACAGGGACCATAACTGCATTCCAGAATCACGATGAAGTATTGCTATTTCCCTAAAGTATAAAAATAGAGCAGTGCCCACTAGAAATGTAGAAAAGCGTCCAACTCTCAGGCCCCAAAAAGTAAACAAAGCAAGTATTCACCAACTGGTAAATATTGTCTCTTTCATTTTGAAGGCAGATTCCTCCTCAATCCCAGGCAAACCACCCTTCTCAGCAAAATCAGGAAGCAAAAGCTCAGCAAGCCAACAAAAGAGGGTGAAGGGTGAGTTGCAATTATTTCATCCTCCCTGTAACCTAATCTACCTCCTTCCACTCACCAGAGAGAATAAACCAGACCAGTTTTCCATCAGACATAGGAAGGAGCAATGCTACATCACAGTGCTGAAAAATGTAGTGGTTAGGCATGCCTTTAAGTCAATGCAGGTTAAAATGTATCAAATGCATGACTTCAAAACTTGTTACTAAAATAAATGCAATTAAAGTAGTTCATAGAGGATAAAAAATTTAATCCCTTCACCATTTCTGACACTATGATCATTTTATGAGTATAAATAATACCAACTATACAAACAGCTGAACAAAGAAGGAAGATAAGGCTGCTAATGACATGCCCAAGTCTCAAATGTAGCCCATTGTAATGAACTGCCAAGAAACAATTAGCCAGCAGACATCAGAATACCTACATCTGAAATGTAGGTCTATAAACATCTCTTTCAGCTCTCTGAAGAAATCTAGTTGTATTTAATGCTAAAGGCTTGTTCCACTATTCTTAAAATAACTGGGAAGAACTTGCAACAACCACACACTGCCAGGTGCTCTATTCCAACAAGACAGTCATGTAAGTTCCTGGGGTTGGGGCTTTTTTTACATTTATTTAAATTCAGTATATTGCCACAAGTTACTGTAATGAACTTTGAGAAGAGACAAAGAAAATGCTTTTACACCGCTCTCACCCTGGTTCTTACAGCACTGCTCTGAATTAAAATCAGTGCATATTGTTACATTCAGGCAGGAGATTCTGCTCCAAGGATGCAGTGCCCTCTGTACAGGATGTGGGAAGATAATACGACTTCAGAGGAGCCACAGTCTATATTTATTACTAACAATCTAGGATCTCAACAAAGCATTATGAAAAAAGATTGTTTCAGGAGAAATTTCATCTCAGGAATGTCCCACTGAAAGCAGAAAGATGGAAACAGTCACCAGACATGCAGGTTTGTGGCTAAGCAGCAAATCATCCATTGCAACAACTCACGTATTCCACAATGAAAACTGCTGGGTTTAAAACTAATTATGAAAAAACAAATCAACTTTTGGTTGCTTCAGAATCCAGTCCATAGATAGCTAAGAGATCTGCTGTGCTATTTTCAGCCATCACATTATTACTTAAGGGTCTGAGCTGGAGGTGCTGTAAGCCAACTACGAGACACCAAGATTTTTCTCCAGCCGTTGTCCCACATGGCTCCACAAAAGGATGCCTAGCAAAACCAAGGGGGTGGCACTCCTCAGCAGCACTTGAAAACCAAACAGGAAATTAAGTGCACCTATAAAACATGTGCACAAAACTGTTTCCCTTCCATGCCTGCAGAGCCAACAAGCTGAGAAGGAGGAGGAAGGCAGAACCTTGCTGTGCATCACAGCCACAGGGCATAGACCTGGTCCTCTGCTGCCTTTCCCTTGGGAAATGGTGGCTACAGACAGCTGATGGCAAAGTAAAACAATATTCATGTGAGAAAATAGGAAGAGTTCTACACTCTGTTTACATGTAATACACACCCATGAATGTACAAGTCTGCATAGGGCTGTGTTTATTGCACACAGCTCAGAGCTCAGCTGAATCCAGCAGAACAGCTCCCAATGTCAGCAGCTTTGCAGCAGCAAGGCTTTCCCACCACACGTGTTTCCCATTGCTGGCACAGGTGCCCGGATGGCAGATTTAAGCCTGCTGATAAAAACTGCTTTTTCTTCTTTATTTCACATTTTTTCCTTCAACTTTTTCATGACCCACAGCTATCCTAGTTAGGTTCTACTAAGAGAGAGATTTGCTGCTACTGGTTGTACCTGTTCATTTCCCTGTTCATTTGATACCCAAGGGGTGTAATCTATTTTTCAATGCCCCAACCCAGTCCCCTCCAAGCTCTTCTGTGTTTTTATCCTGAGGCAGCAGACGAGGCCCCCCTGTCCTGCCAAGCCCACACACCGCTCAAGTCACGACAAGGCAGCACTCAAACACCACACACAGCCATTCCCTCTCCAAAACCTGCAGGGTCAGCAGCTGCAGGTGTCCCACTGTTAGCCTGGAAAGGAGCCCCAGCCTTCACAATATGCTGCCATCTCGATGCTCCCTGGGCCTCACACGCACTGGGAAGCGAAGAAGCAATCTGAGGCTGCCCAGGCCTTTCACAGACACTGACTGAGGAGGCCAAGCTTAACCCGCAGGGTTTCCCTGGCACACTTTGTCCCTCCTCCATGCTGCAGATATCCATCTCTCCCCTCCACATTGAACATCTCCCCCATAGGCATGAGCCTGTCCTTCTGCAAACAAATCCAGCTTTTATCTAGTCCTCTCCTCCCAGTGCTGCTTGCAACATCCTATTACCTCTGCTCCTGCCCTGATTTCTGGACACACGATTCGTCTTTCTCTCATGGCTGCCCAACACACAGCTCCTCTGCACCCTTTTTTCCACTTGAGGAACCTGTACCCAATTGCTGACTCCCATGGAATGCAATTCTTGCAACCTCTTAGGTTTCCCTGCGCTGAGTAATGCCATCTACATGCACTCTTCAAGCATCTGCTGACTAAAAGGGTCACTCACTTCTTTCCTGCTAGATGGGCATGGCTTCACTGCCATATGAAAGGCAACTTCTCTCTCCAACCTGTGCCATGTTGCTCACTGGCACAGCCCAGAACCCTCTCCTGTCCTTGACTTTATCGTCAGGTGAAAATTTAAAGCTGAACATATGCAGGATGACCACGGCACTGCTGCCTGATGGTGACCATACAACCTCCCCATACAACTCAGAGAACTCCCCCTCACTCAGCTCCCACAGGTTCTTTCAAGCATCCATCCTTCAGCCTTGCACCTGCACTGAGGCACTTCTCACTCACCTCTGCTTATCAGCTTCAACCCACTCTAGGCACAGAAGCTGTCTGGTCTCTGCAAATAAAGAGCTGAAAGTAGCCAGAAGACTCTTGCCTATCTCAAAGGTCAGCTCACTGAATGCTAAAGCAGTGTAACTCATCAGCTTTCCATCCTCTGCTTCTGGGGGAAGAAAAAATAATCTATGTGGCAGCTTTTAAAATGGTTTTAAACCCTAAACTAGGACCTTCAGAAGAGTTACAAACACATGCTACTCCAATTCTCAAGGATTTTTTAAAAATGTTTGAGTTCCCCTAGCCTACAAACCAGGTAAACTTTAGTTTACTTGCAGACTCAAAAGCCTTCCTAAACCTGTAAACTGCACTTGGTTAAAATTAAAGCCACACAAAATTTAATTAACCTAAAACCATGTAAGTTCATATGTGCATGCATCTATTTCAGTTTGTACTTATAAAGCTGAGTTTAAACACAACTGCACTCACTCGTAGGTGGCAAATTAACTCTGTCCAACAGGTACCTAACACAGCCCTGCAAGGCAGGACTGGCTGCTCCCACCTGGATCATGTTTGCCAGCTCTGGGGCTGTCCCCCTCAGGCCAGCCCAACCCCCAGCAGCAGCAGCAAGAGCTCCAGGGCAGCACTGCAGAACCTGTAGTGTGGGGCAGGCCAACACCATCCACTCCACCCACTGCCTCCTTCCCTGCCAGGCTGCCTCTGCAGCTGTGATGAATGAACAAGGGAGTCTATCAGAATACTTCATCTAAAACCTGTTCATGAAGGGAAATTATGAACAGCAAGCATCTGACCACTATTTAATACCCCACAACTTTAGCATTCAGTTCTCTGTGTCCTCAGAACAGGGAACAATGTGTGCAGCCAGTTTGCTGCCTCGCCATCCTACTTCTACAGGCAACCAGGGGGACAGGACCCCAAAACCTCAGAACTTACCCTTTTTCTTCTCAAGTAACATACCTGCTTTGCAGGTACAGCATCATCCATAAGCATTTTGATATCTATTTCAGAAGTTTTCATATTGACTTGGTTTTCTTCTGAAAATGCAGCAGAGGGCATGTGACCTATCCTAGCACAAAGTACTGAAGCCACAGCCACACAGGCCACTGAGTTTAGCACCCTATTCAGACAACTTACAGAACACTTGCATGGATTCATTATTCATAGCATTTATATTCCAAACATCCCAGGGAACTGCACAGCTACACCACAAAGAGTCAAAACCAGAAATGGCTGTCCTTGATTAAATCTAGATCAGATTTCAGAAAAGCTGCACTAAACTTCTGACTTTCCAAAAATCATAATACCAGAGAATTATATTTAAGATGCATGTGGACAGTTCTAAAGCAATACTCACTGAGGTAACCACACATTCACCTGTAGGCTGCAGCACATTTTCAGCATCTAACAACTCACTGAATTATGCTTCTGTATAGGTTTCATGCTAATGTTACCCACAATTACTTGTCTGAGGGGTCTTTCCAGAAGGAGACATTGTTTAAGAGCACTACAGAATTGATCAGTCTGGATTTTCATTCCTGTGAATCACATCATGTGTAAACATTCCAGTGGGAGAGCAGATGTCTGCATTAAGAGAATGAAAATGTCCTTTCCTGATTATTAACACAGTTTGATTTCAATTTTCAAGATGAACTATATGCTGCTTTGCCACTCCTTTGTTCAGCAGCTGAACTGATCAAGACAAAACTGCAACTCACCCGAGTCTGACAAATTCCAGAAGAATAGAGTGCACTCAAGCTCTCTCCTGATCCTACTCACCACAAAGCCACTGCTACTTAAAGTACTCAGCAGTAACTAAGAACTTCACTAAAGTGACAAGAATCACTGTGAAGTGACAAATAACAACTATTAGTTCTGCACTGCAAACACTTACCTATTGCAAGTATTTTTACCCTGAACAGCTGGAGCTACTCACCAACAGCATCCCAGTGCATACAAGGGTGACTAAGTGTTCACAGAGAGGCTTCCACACACAGAACCATGGTACACATGATCTAAACTTTGTTTTCCAATTAAGTTACAAGTTTCACCAACTTGTTAGTACAAACCACAGTGATGTATGAACCCACATTCCTAACCCCTCCAAGAGAAGTAAGCTAGCAAGAAAGAGATGCAGTCCATGCACCTATGTTCCATGAGAGCTAAATGGGGACTGCTTAAACTCACTGGTACTAAACAAAACAAAGAATTTCGTGTTTCAATTTTATTCTTAGCCTTAGAGCTCAGAACTATTACCATTTTTTTAGCAGCTATTAACTAGCTGAAAACTGACTACACAGTACATTCAGGCACAGATCTACAGGGTAATCAGACACCTGGCTTCTACTCGGAAGTAATCAATAAGAGACAGGTGTCTGCATATCTTCATGGATCACAGACTTAATTATATAGGTTACCAAATCTTAAGGGTCAGCATTTTGACATTTTTTGCATGATAAAATGATGTTCAAGATTAATTTTTAACTGAAAATTCACTATAAACTGCATTTAGACACACCTTTGTTCACTGTAATTAAACATACACAAACCACCAGCATTTCCAAATACTTTATTTGATTCAGCAAGCTATCTCCCAACAACTGATATATTATGTTCAAAATATCCTTTTCCAGGGATATTTCTAGCATTTTAAAACTATATCTATCATTCCCCTTTCACTCACTTGTTGAATGGAAGAGCCACATACATTTTCCCCTCAGCTGCCATTTCATTTCTCAACTTTTTAGGAGTCAGTGATTGAACTGTATCACTGGAATCAAGCTTAATGAAGGTAATGCTGCAGAGCAGGCTCCTGGAGCCAAAAGCTGGCTTAGCTCTTCAGCAAATGATGGTTCCAGGTGTGCAGTTTCCAACAACTGCCAGTGAGTAACTTGACAGTCTTTTAAATATCAACTAATTCATTTAGTTTATATGACCACTACTAGCAACTGTAGACCCTCATCATTTATCATGCCAAAACGCTTAATACATTAAAAAAATCAAACCATAAAGAAAGTAGACCAACCTTTTATACACCCTTAATGAAAGGAATTTTGTCACATTCTGTCAGAGGTTGGATAAAAGGTTTCTGTGGCACAGTCTGACTCCTGCATTTTGTGTGCTCTTCCCAAGAAACTACTGCCTGCACATCCTCAGCACAGGCAATAAACTGGTCCTGCCAGAGAATGTCCAGCCCTGAAGTAGAAGCCTCGAGTCTCAATTTCAGATTGCCTACAGACATTGAATTCACACAGGATCCAGAATTCCCCTGCAGAATCCTGGTTTAATAAGCAGCCAAGCCTCTTGAGTACTTTCCTCCACTGAATTAGCAATAAAACTAACATGTGGTTCTGGAAGAAGGAGTTGTCACCATTTTTCAGAGCAGATTAAAAAACAAGACTAAAATTCCATCCACAAAAAATATTAAATAAATGTTAAAGCTTTTCAGTTTAGAGGCCTTGAAAGAGTTACCACTTGTGGTACTGAGTAACTGCCTTTCCAGTCTGTATTTTAATGTAGCAGTGGCTCTGAAGAGGAAGGGAGCAGGCACACGGTCACAAAGACTACTCCAGGTATTTTCAAGAAGGTGGTAAGGCAAACACAGGAGAACAAACTGCCTATCCTATTATCCAGCAGGTTTTGCTCCCAAACTAGTTCTTGGTTGTTCAAAGGATGCTTGTGGATACTTACAAGGCAACCTCGTTCCTACTAAGAAGTTCCAACAGTTTGCATTGCTGACCACTTTAAAAACAGTTGTAATCCACTGCTTTATAGGCAAAGTCATGAACTGTAATTTCTACTGTCCAGTGCAATCCAACTGTTTCACCCACAGGTGTCCCAATGACCTTATACTGGCACTTAGGAATGTCTGATGAAGAAATGCAGATTGCCTGCATGCCTGTGAGGCCATCCATCAGAAGGGACAGCCATTGATCATGGACCTTGACATTTAACCACCAACTTCCTCTCAATGGGAGATACAAATATGATGCCTCATTTAATAAACAAGTTCTCCCCAAGAACAAGATTTTCTTCCCAAACTTGAAGTACCTCACAATGGGCAAGTGATAGCACTCCCAGCCAGCTCCAGGGAAAAGCTAAGCAGGACTCATTGGTGCAGAGAGACACAGGTGCACCCCCAGAAACTCAGGGACACATGGCCTGCCCTGGCAGTGCCCGTGCTGCCCACGCAGAGTGTCTGTGGGTTCCAGCACTCACCTCACACTGCAGGGAAGACAATGCCCCTCCCTGGGTGCACATCCCAGCAGCCTCCCCTCCTCTGACAGGTGCAGTGTCACCCCAGCAGCCACGAGCAATTAAAAAGAAGCAACAAGGAAAATATTTGGGAAGTTTTGAATGGTTTTTTCCACTGTCTTAATGATTAAACATTCAACAACACAAAACACTTGGCAGCTTAGTGAAAGCCTGTTGATGGCACAGCAGCCGATAACAAGCACCCTACTTGATGAAAGATAATCCTTTTTCCATTAAATCAAGAAAGCATTAAAATTGAGATACTGGCTAACTCCATTTAGAACAAAACAAAACAAACCCTCAAAATTCCCAAAGATCTAATGGAACACCACGAAATGTCCCACCACTTCCAGAATTTTTAGATTTAGGGGATTCTTCTCACTGGCTTGAAAGCACCAATTTGTGCTGGCCTTTTGCTCAGGCTCTTTCTGGGTGACAGTGCACTCATTGCTTTTTCACCTATTCAACTTACCTTTTGAATCACCTGCTGAGAGCTTTGTAACCAGCATTCCACCTGGACTGCTCCAGGGGGAAGCCAGGAAGCTACCTCCCTGTCCTCGTCGCCAGTTTAAAAATAAAGAGTTCCTTATTTATATATGACGCTTTGTAATATTAGATATTAGAAAGCCTTGAACCAAAAATCCAAATTTGGATCCTGATCTGAATTTTGCAGCTCTGGCCCTTCTCCAAATACTTCTGTTTGGCAAGCAGCTGAGGAGAGTAACAAGAGAAGGCAACATACATAAGTTATGGGATCTGTATAAAAACATTAAGCTCAACCCCTGCTCTCAAAACTACACACACACACAGAGAAAAAGACTAACAAAACCACCCCAAGCTCCAGTTAATTAAAAGATTAATCAATGGTTCAGTATAAGTCTGATCACCCCAACCTGAGCAATACTGTGATCTCACCCAGTTATATGATTTTTTTCTGATTAATTTATACAGTACCCAGAAACTTCTAGGGGGGGTTCCAAGTGCTCTTTTCAGGTAGAGATCTGGATTCCTGCTTGCCGAGGGCATACAGACATATAAATCACACAGAACTTTCCCAAATGGCAAGCAACCTAGCTACAGAGGCCTGGGATGACAATCCTGCAAATTCTGTGCTTATTAAGGACTCATTAGAATGGCTGTTCTGAACCACAAAGTCTCACCATCTGACTTGCTTCAATGAAGAAACTCCTGCAGTGGAAAGTAAAATGTTTATGAAACAAGGAATTGTGTATGTTTGATGCTGTGAAGTCAACAATTTCATGCATTTCAATGCATTCCAAATGAACAGCAGCAAAACTTATCCAAATCTTTTATTACTTGAATAGTGCTTTCCCCCCATATAGTTTTTAGGTTCTCTATTTTCAAGAAACAAAGAAACAAAACCCACAAACAAGAGTGAAAAATCCACTCTTCCTAAAAGCAGGTTCATAAAGACCTTTTTTCTGCAAAGCTATTCCCTCCGACTTGGAGCCAGGATATTCAATAAAACCTCAGCTCCATTCTCCAAAGGTTACATAAAGGTCACCATTCATTTCACTCAGGTTTATTTTCTAACCTTGTAAAAACGCCTGCAGACCAAATTGGCTTCCACACCTGCTGGCCTAGAAACCCCAGCACTGTGGTGGTCGTGCCCCTTTTGGAAAGTTGCTTCTCCTCCCACGGTGCCCTGGGCACCGAGCACTGTGCCACTGAGCTGCCAGAGGCTTTCCCAACAGCTCAGGGATGCACTGCAGCAGGGAGCAGCAAAGGCACCTGAATGCTGCTTTGGCCAGAAGGAATTCTGCTGGAGGGCTCCCCCACAAAAGAATAGTTTTCTGCATACAGGAATGTGTAGTAACAGATGACAGCTGTACCTGGCCCTTGCTCAGAGGAGTGGAAGGTCTCTGAACAACCCACGGAAGCCATCTCCAGGAGAAGTTGTCAAGTTGAAAAAGTGACAAGTGTAGGATTTATTCTGCCCAATTGATGAGTTCTGCACCACAGATGGTTACACCCTGGTTTAAAATTTGTTTGCAGTCAGAGAATTAGGCACATGAAGTGATTGGATGGATTGTTTTATGGAAACATCTTCCCTAAGAGCTGACCCTCACGTCAGACAAGCATTTTTTTCCTCCACAATAACTACGTGGGAACTTGTACAGAACCAGGTGGAGCAAAATGAAACAAATTCCACGTTCTGTTCCTATCCATTTGGGGAAGCAAAGTGTGAAGGAGAATGACAAGCTGCTAAATGCTTTGCCCAAGGAGGGGTGACCTTCCCTGAAATCACCATGAACTACTCTAGAATATGGTCCACAGTTCATTTTTTTCCTATGTATTTGACTGCTTATACACCATATCAGGGAATACATTCAGGGCAGGCAAACCTCCTCATCACCTGGAAAGAGTGGATCCAAAAAGCCAGGAAAAACAGAGCTAGTGACAAGAAATCTTTGCAGTTTTACACATCATCTCTCAGCTGAGGGGCTCAAGGTAAACATACTTCTGATGTTGCATAGATTAAGTGAAATGAGTGCAGCCTGTACACCTGTCAATGATAATTATTTGATCTTCCTCACAGAAATCAGTAATCTGTAATTGAAGAATTATAACTTGTGTTTCCCACCACCACCAATGAATTAACCAGGATGAAGGGGGGAACAACAGCACTGCATTTTGGGCTGAGGGCACAGAATAACCACAAGTGCTCTGTAATCAAAAGAAATTTTGAGTTCTCTCAATTCTGACAGGCTACTTAACAAAATACTGAAGGTTATGTTGGGGTTTTTTGCCCTTATTTCCTGTCTCCCTCTCCCAAAATACAAGGAAGAGAAAAATGCAGACTGATTGGTTTACATGTTAGTCCAATTTGACTCAATAAATACTTGTTTTAAAAAAAATACATACAGAAATTTCAACTGCAGAAGAAAACTACCAGAAAGGTATATCCACCTGCATTTGCTAGAAACCTGAAACACATACCCCTCAAGCTTCCCTCTTCATTGCCACGCATTTTATTTAAAATATCAAGACTGTCAATCATTTTTTCTGCTGACCTAACAATACAAGTAAGTAGCAACTCCTATTATGAAAAACCTCAATGGCATTTCCCAAGTTGCAGAAATTTGCTCTGCCAACAGCTAAGTGAGGATCCATGCTTGCTGACAATGCCTAATGAGGAGTGATGGGTGCAACTGCAGGAGGGAGCAGGAAGGTTTTAAGTCATAAGAAAGAATGGAGCCTTCCAGAGATTAGAAAATACTGGTGGTATAATCAGCTAATTTGGTTTGCTAGCACAATACCAAGAGCCCAAAACTAACAAGGGCATAATTCACCTCCTACTCCTTCTTCAACATGAGACAAACTGGGCCTTAGGACACATAATTTCGGCACTGCCCGGACTCGCTTGCGGTTTTCCAGTACAACTTCCAGCCAGAAGAGTGATTTGAGGACAAAAATGATGGGTCTGGAACCCACACCCACGTCCGAAAGGGCTGCAAAGGCAGTGCTTGGTGTTCATCACTCCACACTGCCTGGTCCTCAGCTCGGACACCAGCATGGGGAAGGACAGAAATTCATCTCTCAAGCAGAATTGCTATATTCAAATCCTAACAGATGCCTTTAGGACAAAAAGAGCTGAGATGCAGGCAAGGTGAAAGAAGCTGGGGCCAACCCATGCACAGATGCAAGCACCAGATTACTATTTACCACAGTAAACAAGTGCTCACTGCAGAATCATCACCAGTTATTCGCAACAGTGAACAAGAAAACAAACCTGTCCTTTCCTTCAATGTTCACAGCTACTGGATTTTGGATTAATACAGTGAGCGGAGGGATTAAATTGCCTAAAACTGTTGGTCTTTTTCTTTTATGCCAGCGATGACAGACCCTCAGCTGACACCATCCTCCCTTGGCCATCTCCGCATTTCAATCCTCGTGCTATGCTGCTTTTACATCCATACTTTGCTGGCTTCAGCTCTAAGATATTCCTTGGCAAGTCAATGTGATACTGAGTAGACTCAGCCTTCACCACCATATGTTTGGGTACAGAAACATCATATACAAATAACACACATTTGGTAATACAGTACCCTCACCCAAAGAAATAATTGAAACCCCATTAGTCTATATGCTCAGACAGCTGACTAGGGAGGTTTTCCCGCCTCGGGCTCTAACGTCTGGACAAAAAGCTATTAATAAACACGAAAGCTTTAACGAATCTAAAGAGAAATCAAACCAGGCAGATTAAGGCCCAGTGGCCAGCAAGGAGCGGGGCAATTTACAAACCTGCCCATACCAACACTAATCAGCCAGGCTGGGCTCCCAAAGACGTGTTCTCCCTGTCTAGACTTCTAATCCTTCAATGGGAAAAGACATGCAGCATTATTTCTGCCCGCTTCACCCACACCGCAAGAACACATCCAACTGCCTCAGCAACTCACGCACGCAGCACTAAACAGAACCAGACACCACTTTGCTGCATGTGCTCCAGTGGGGTAGGCAGGACACAAATACAGACAGACAGTGATGAGCTTCAATTACTGTAACCAAATAGCAGTTAAATACCTGTATGCGATGTTGTAATGCAAATAAATACTTCCTGATTTGTTTTTGTGCACAGCTAAGTCACTCTTTTATCTTCTCCTCCTCAGCTCAAACTAGTGGTCACTTTATATGCCAAAAAACACCCCATCCAAAAAAAAACCCCAAAACCCAAACCCAACAGACTGGACACCTAAAAAACATAATTTTAAGTCTTCAGTACCTCTACTGACCATGCCTGCAATGTAACCAGCAGGATTTAACCTATTGTTTCAATAGAAAGGACTCCACATGTACACAATTACTTAATATGTTTTTATCAAACTACATTTTAATTTAATAAACAGAATAAACTAAGTATGAGTTGAGATAATGAATAGCTCATTGTCCCATTCACGGCCTGCATCACTCTCTATATTTGTATTTGTCTGCAAAGTAGAGGGACAAGCACAGACTTGTTTGTGATCCTCAAGTCCAGCATTTCAGTAGCTGCTATATTTTGTTATACTCCTATTTTCATTGACAATACAATTTGAAGACTGAATCCTTTTTAAAAAAATCAACCAAACAAAAAAACCCTGTAACAAACACAACCAACTAAACCCCTCCATCCACTATGCACAAACACGTGTAGAAAAAAAGGAGGTAGGGGGAAAACAAGAGAGAAGAGTACTGATCTGGATGTGTTAAATCCATTGGAAAGCAAAGGGGGAACTGAATGCACCAACCTGCCAGCACATGCAACTGGAACAGGAGGGGAAGAGGGGAGGAAGAGCAGGGAAGGAGAAAAGAGGAAGCTCTGCACATTACACCTCGTTCTGTTAACAGCAGCATATTGCCATTTTCACAAGAGGCCTTCCACAACCTCTCCTGCTGTTTATCCATCACCAGCACCCACTGGACAGAGAGCAGCCCCCAGACTGCCAGTACAGAAGGAGACTTTTCCCTGTTTTCCGGGGCATAGTGTGCACAACAGCCCCAGCAGTGCTCTTCATCCCAGCTGCTCCAGAACCACTGCATCTCCAGGAGGATGCAAGTTAACATTAAACCCCAACCTCAGATGAAGACTACTTGATCACAACAGAGAAATGTAAGATTTGAGGACATCAGAAGAAAAGGTTTTCTTATGAAAAAAGAACCTTATCTTCAAATACTGCATTTCAACAGCAGAACCTGCAGGGAACGGATACTGCCTGAGAGCAGCAGGGAAGTTGAAGCCCGGTGCAGGAAGCAGGTAGCCAGGAGGAACACTCTGTGAAGGTGAGGAATGCCTGTGAAAAGTATCAAGAGACAGAGCTGCAAGGTGCTGGCAAAATCTCTGCTGGTCACAGGCACTTGGCACCAGGCGAGCTGAGCCACTCACCCCAGGCAAAACACTGCATTCCTTTGTACCAAAGGTGGGCTTGGGCTATTCACCAAGTTCACCTGAATCAAACAAGCAGCTTTCATTCCAGAACTTAACATATGTGCTCTTTTTCCTTGAAAAGAAAACCCATAATAAAAGCAGAGGTTTTACTTAGTAGCCATTTTGTCTTCAACTTGGACATGATACCTAATCTGAATGTAATGTAAACATGCTCTCCGAGGTTCATTTCCAAACTGCACGTTTATGCAAAGAGAAGGAAACATGAAAAGGCCATCACTAAATACCATCATAAATTAGGAGAGTGTAAAGATTTCATGATCCAAAAAGACAGAAAATTCTGCAGTTCGTATTCCTTCTCTAGGTCACATTGCAGACAAAACCAAAACAAAAGGTAGCAAGTGTGGATTAAGGAGAATGAACTATTATTTACCGTTTAAATAAATAAAAACAAAACAACACCATCCCAACAATAAATGCAATTTCAGTATGCCATACAATAAAAGAATCTGAAGGTAAAAATATATTTAGATTCTCTTTATTTTCTAGTGACATCCATTCAAGCCATACAGTCTAACTGTAACATGACGTAATATGCAAGATGGATCAGTATGTTTTTCTTGGGATGAGTATATGTATAAAATACACATGGTGTGTGTGTTTATAAAGGAAAACGTTATATGAGTAACCTGTATTTACAACTCCCAACTTTCACTACTCTTATCAATGCCCTCAGCCAAAAGCAGCTTTTAAAAACATACATAAAATACAAATGCTGCAAGTGACAGCCTCTTGCAGATATTAAAAAAAAAAACAAAAACAGAAAACAGCAGAGTGCTTTATTTGCAGAAAGCTAAACACGATTCCTCTCGTTCCCCCAATACACATAAATGAAAATTCTTAATTCAAATGCTGGTTTACTATGAATTTGAATTTTTAGGGAAAAAAAAATAAACAAAAAATAACCTGGATTCCTATGCAGAAACTTGAAAACGATGGTAAGCTCCAGTCAAAACTGCATTTGAACTGCCTGACTGGGACATCAGAAGAGCAGAGGCTTACAGGAGGCTGGACAATCGCACCCTCACTGCCCGGCTGCGCAGCCCCCGCTGCACCAGCGCCGTGCTGGGGGCTCATGTGCGCGCTACAAACGCGGCCGGGAGCGCCGCGGGCCGCGGAAGATGCGCCCGGTTCCAGCGCTTGCGGCAGGTGACCCGCGCCCACCGCAGCCGGGCAG
>VZTN01020668.1:207775-223071 GCA_013400515.1 Erpornis zantholeuca
CGCCTCGCAACAAAATAACAAGTGCCGCCGTGCTCACATGGCCCTGGGGAAGGCAGGCACCGGCACGGGCGGCGGTAGGCCGGGCCGTCCTCGCCCTCGGGCTTCCTGTGTGTCCCTTAGACACAAGTGAGGCCGCGCTGCCATTAGTCCTACGGCCTTTACCCGCAACCTTCCTGTGAACGACGTTTTGCCAAAATATAAATTGGGCAGCTACCTCAACTGCTTTCTCTGAACTACGGGCACGAGGCATATTTCTGCTCCTTGGGATAGTGGCTTTTCAGGTAAAGAGCCAGAGGAACTGCACAGCCTGAGGTAGTGCACAGATAAATACCTAAATTCAGGGACTCGGATACAAGGTGACCATTATTAAAGTCATTATTAGAAGTTGGATTCGATGACCCATGTGGGTCCTTTCCATGGGATATTCCATGGTTATTGTTTCTCTTCCCACCAGGGTTATGGTAACAAAGCCTGCTCAAGCTGCCCCCCTGTTCCCCTCTTTTCCCAGCCACTCCAGTTCTGGTCTGTTTCCACTGCAATTCACAACTTGGACACTCAGCCCACTTGACAGGGGCATGGACATGCAGGTGCTCTCTCTGATACAAGGATGGAGTGACTCCCTAGCCTCTGCAGATCCCAGAAAATGTGGGCTTAAAGGTGACTAATAATATAAATATACACATGGAGTCACGGCATTGCTAAATTTAGGAGATGAGTATTTTGTCATCAACCAAAGCAAAGGCCTTTCAAAAATAAGTATTTGCTTACATCTCCACTGCTCCAAAATCAGAACATTAATGGCTGTGACAATGATGATCTTACCCTTGCAAAACCTCTCATCAGAACCAAAAAAACCTAAGCTCTCTCGTTCCTGCCTCTTATTAAAAACATTTTTTAATGTTAATTGAAAATTTCTGAAGGTCATCCAAAAAATAAGGAAGAGAAAAAATACAAGTAAAAATTGTAATCAGAAGTAAACAGAAAAGTAATCAATTTTAAATCCCTAACTGCTAGGCTTTTTGCAAGAGAACTACATCAGTATGCAGGTAAACTGGCACAGGAAGACAAGGGTGAATGTCCTTGGTGATATTTTCTAGGTTTGTGGCAATTTCCACTTAATGGCTACTGTATCAACACAGCCAGGCTTGCTTCTGTTGAGATCTTTTGTTGGACTCTGTCACATCTGCCTGGTCAGAACTTACAGGGATCCAAGCCTTAAAATCATTCTGGCCAATGCCTATCTATTGGCCCCAGATTGAAACTGATGGCCATGCACCTCAGAATAAAGCTCAACAGATGTGCACCATGTTTGCAGGATCACAGACTATTACAAGAGACTGTAAAAAAATACTCATCACTGCAGTGTTGCTTTCAGTTTAAACCAGCAGCTGGAAGACAAGTTTATTATTTAGTTCCTCATGAATTTAGTTCCCAGACATGTCCTTGTAACTATGTTTGTTTACAGCTGTATGGGCATCATATGACAAAAAAAATTTAATGAGTCACTTCTGTTCTGCAAAATCTGCAATGCCATGCCAGGCTGGCACCCAAGGGCCACCAGTGCCACCCTGAAATCACACCAGGAGTTTTAGGGCAGAGCAGGATTAAACTGGAACAGAGATGAAACAAGTGAGCCAGAGTCCCAGGTTGTATTTCTGTGGTCAAAATGGTTCATGGACTTCAAAAACTATGTTTATGCTCCATATCTCACCATCAATCAACAGTTCTATTAAAAAAACCTCATTTTTTTTCTGTGTCTTTTGGTTTGAAGCCTTTCAGCTGTAAGCCTGTTATTGCTGGGTTTGAGCATTAGGCCCAAAATAAATTCCACAAAGGCCCAAAACGAGATCGAGGTCCTATTTTGTGTAAAGAAGAGATTTCCTTCTTAGGCCTAGCAGCAAAGAACAAGTCAACATTTTTTCTCAGTGTGATACTTGGAAGAAATGGGGCTGTGTTGTGTATAAGTACAGCAGAGAAGCTTGCACTCTGCTTTCCATGGACCTTTTCCTGTCAGGAGTAGTTCTCCCTCGGTGTTTTCCTGGCATTGGCACAGGTTTGTTTTGTGCCTGTTTCCACACTGAGTGGGGAGTCTTGCCCTTTGCTCAGTAGTGGGCTCATAAATGGGGGCCACTGTGGCTGCCCCCCACACAACAAGCTCAACTTGCCTTGTGTGTCTGCACCTGTGCAAAGTGGGCAAAAATGGTGGCAACTCATACACAGTTTACATGGCCATGAGTAACTGCAGCAAAGAACAAAGAGATGCAGAATTACTGTGGCGACAAAGAGCTCGTGCTGACACAGTTGAAGATACTGAAGGGAATTATTTAACAGCTATGAGATGAACAGCTATGAGATGCACTGACTGGACACCTCCAGGGATGATCCAAGGACCACTACAAGGATCTGCTGGAGTTCTTGTACCTGATGGTTCTGAAAACCTTCATTTGGTGCAGAGATTTAGCTCCTGCTCAGCACTGTATAAGAAACACACCGAAAGTAATACCAAGGAGTTAATTTTAAGTCCCATTACTGTAAAGAAAGACATGTGAAAGTTTAAGCATGTCAGAAATCAGACTAGTGTTGGCAGGACCAGGATCTTTCCTGTTCTTTCCCATTTTCCAAATATCTGCCCTTATTGAAGAGCACAGCAGCTGAACTGTGAGCAGGTGGGGGCTTCCTCTCTCCTTCTGCGGACAGATTTTACTTGTCTAGAAACTGATGTTGCTGTACCAGTGCTAAAAATTCCTGTCTTTTCTAACTCAAAAGCACTGGGAGTCTTCTGTGCTGGACAGACCTATCCATTCGAGGATGATCTTCAAAAGAAAATGGAAGAGCTGTTTTGGATAAAGAAGAGCCAGCTGTCTGCACGAGCACAATCTCCACTGTGCAGTCCCGTGACAGGTGAGAGCCAACTCCATTTTGCCAGGTTAATTCCAAAAACTCTGCTTATTTTCCCTCCATTACTGGAGCCTGGGATCTAATGCAAGCCCTCTCTGTGGGGAAAACTTGCACTTAAGTACTGTCTAACCAATTTTTCAGGATTTTCTCTACAGCACTTCAGTGTGGCTTTGTTTTGATTTTTCCATTATGAATTGTGTCTGGCAGTTGGGGAATACAGTGTCTCTCACTTTCAGGGAGGAATGCCTCGCTGCCCTTTCTCCAGCTCACAGCCAGCACGGAGGGGAAGGCACTTTTCCTGCTCTCCTGTCGATAGAGAGGGATCTGCTGCCTCTTGTCTAGCACAGGGCCAGGGACCTGCATGCTCAGAGGCCAACCTGAGCTATGAGCCAGATAAATTATGAAATCTCATTATCTTTATCCTCAAGACAAACATGAAGCACATTCTGTGAGGATAATTGACTTTAAAGGCTTGCTAAAAAAAGACACTTCCCAAAAGCTTTAAACACCAGTTCAGTGAACTCCATTTTGATGCCTTTTTGCAACTCTCCTTCCCTAAGGATGTCTGTGTCTGCGTGTCCTGAGCTCTGGTTCTGTTTGTTTCGTTATCTCTATTCATGTGTATTATCTGTAAAATCAAAGTGCAGTAACTAGTAATTCACCTAACAAATTTTAATGAAAACTTCAGCTTTTATGGTTTCAGTTATTTAAAAAAAAAAAGAAAAAAGACCTCCAGTTTGCCCAGCTTCAAACTCACATCATCCCAGCTGACAGAAGGAACTGCTCTGTGCTCAAACTGGGCAGTAAAAGGGAGCTACTTTAATTACCATGAAAGCCTGCTTGACCAGGAATTTTCTAAGCTTTGCTGGGTCTTGCAGCACTTGCAGTTTGGAGTGGGAAGGAGCATTGTATGGCCACTTGGCAAGTAACAGGAAATGTTAAAAACATGCCAGGGAAGTCTGAGCCCTGTGATCATGAGTCCTCCAGCAAAGGAAGAGCACTGACCATCTCTCTGCCTAGTTATGGAGATGGGCTTTAGACCTCTGCAGGGCAACTTTAGGGCATTAGTGAAAGGGATATGAGCTATTCCTTTATGTGGGTGTGGGTGATCATGAGGCACAAGACAGCAAGGCCCAGGCTCCCACCTTGGCTATGGTTTGCCATGGCTGGTCAGATGAGGGTGTGGCATTTTGCTGAAGTAAGACACAGATCACTTGCATTCCATAAGTTATGATGCCCAGATTAAATTCCCAAGGTCTATCCCTGTTCTTTGGTCATACAGATAGTTTGAAACTTCATTTCTGTAGACTGTCTTCTCTGTACACTACAATAAATCTTTGTCTCAGTGTAATGTCAAATGGGCTCAGCTGCTGAGCTGTTAAGAGTGGAGTGTGGTGTTCCTAGATACTGCACTGTTGTCTTCAAGATGGAAGTAAATAAGGTAGAAAAAGGCACCAACTACTACAGCCTAAGAAAACTACATTAAAGAGGACAGTGAGTCAGGAAAGTGGTGATTCAGACTGCCCTGTACAAGACTGATAAGTAGAAAGGAAGGGCTGTCACTGAAAGAAATACTAAAGTTTGGTATTTGGCTGAATGATGTTTTAAACCATTTTTTTTCCATGTTCAGAGTTGTTGAATGTTAATGCTCTGCAGGTAGAAGCTCAGGGAACAATATTTTCAGTCAGACCCCTATGCAGATGCCTGATTTTGTCAGTTATCCCTTGTGCTGACCCCAGAAACTCAGTTTTGGGGAGATTTTGACTGAATAATGGCCAAGGAGAGAGAAATATATGCAAGTGACATGTAACAAAGCAATCATCACTTCAGTTGTCCTGGGATTTCCTTCCTTTTGAGATCCAGTAGTAAACTGGAAAGGTATAAGCAAAAAAAAAAAAAAACCAACATTGCCTACTTGCAGAATGGCTGGAGTGCAAGGAAGGGGTCAGCTACAGTTCACATGGGCCTTGCCACCTGCACAAAATCAACACCCAAATTAGCCTGACACTGTAAAGCAGTGGCTCCAGGTATCTGATGGCAGGAAATGGGAGAGCACCAAATCTCCAAACACAGAGCCCTGTGGCATGGGAACCATGAATTTTAGCTACATTGGTTCAAGATTTGAATCCCCAGATAAACTATGGATGTCCTCAATCTTACTGATGCCTGAAGGATTTCTGGAAGATTTCCAGGTCATACAGCCTTCTGAGAAATTTGTTTGCATTTTCTCCTGTATGCAAATTGCCAAGGCAGCAATTCAGCAATACTCAAGTTCTTTCAATTATGGCATTGCCCTTTGCTTCTCCATCTTGAGAGCAGGCAGCATCTTGAAAGATCAAACCCAGCCTGAGGACATATTAAGGATATTTGTTCTGAGAGAAGTTGCCCCCCAGAAATAGGGGAAAGGAAAATGCTCCCTGCACATTGTGACTGTAGAGCAGACAGGTAAACCCACACAACAGTAAAGCCTTCCATTTGCATCCTCTTCTTTCAGCTCCCTGCCTGACAAGACAGTGGAGTGTCCCATCAAAGATCAAAGCAATTACATCTCTTCACTACTGCTTTATGCCCATCTGGTTGTAACACTTCAGTTCCTCTTGGTCAAAGCTCCAGTCCTTCCCCTGCTCACCTTCTGCCTGACAGCTCCACCACTTCTGAGCACCACTTCAGGACCCTCTTTTCCATAAAGGCTTTTGCCCCAGGGGCGGTTTTGTGGACTCTTCTGAACTTTTCTGTCAGCAGCGCCTGCTCTCCAGCCGGGGTGGCTGCTGAAGGCATCAGTGCCGTGCCTGGGAGCGCTGCTATCAGTGCCTCGTCAGGACGCAGCAGGAAGCGTCTGGCCTCCGCTCCACGACCATCTGCTAAAACCAGGCCTCCTCTGGCGGGAGTCCAACACAAAGTAAACAGAGTTTCACAGCCAGATTTGAAACAGCAAAATAACTGAGAAATATGGCTCGCTGCTTCTGGTTTTCGAATTCAAAACACTGAAGTCCCTAGAAGCACAAATCCTTTATGGATCCTAAGACCTCCTGGTTGCCAAATGGATCCATTGCAGCTAACGCTACGGAGAAAGTGCAGTGATGTAGCAATTTTAGTTAGTTACACCTCATTAGTTCAATTTATGCATTTGGTAATTTTTAAGATGATTTCTTTCTCAAGATCAGCGATGGAGAAAAATTAATTTGTTAAACTGCAGAATTTCAGCTTGAAATATTTGTATGGGTAGCAGTACAGAGAGAAGAATTCTGAATCTTGCTACTGTACAATATTTTTCACGGTATAGGAGAGAGAGAAGGACTCAATGAAGTGTGAAAGATTTTTTAAAAGAACAGATTGCCATGTCTTTTAAAATAGGTCAAGTTTTTGGCCTAGTTTCCTTTGGAGTATCCCTTAAAGCAATGGGGTTGGAATATCCATGATAGTGCCATTGCTTTTTTTGTTTTTAGCCATGTCTATGTGTGGCTCTAGTTGTAAGGCAGAAATGTTCCAGTGTAAAACTACGATGGCAAAGACCACATGTCTCCAGGAGTATTTGTGAACAAGTTACACTGAACAATAAAATCTCAGCAGTGGCTACATTTCATCCTTATGTGTAATGTTATTCTGAAACAAGTGACTGAGAAAAAACAAACTATTAAATAAGGTCATGGCCAGTGAAGCCAAAACCTGCACACACAAATCCTGTCAAACCTAATCTATTAACTCTCGAAATTTCAGGAGGGTTTGCACTGTTTGTTTTCCATCTCTAAATTGATTAAATCAATATATTAACTTGATTCAAGTAGAAAGGAGAAGTAGAATAATGACAGGTAGACTGAAGATACACAAGATAGCACTTGTAAGAACAAACCAAGGCCACCTATGTTGAATGGAGATAAAATACAACAGTCAGCTGTCAAAACAAAAAGGATCTGTATGTGTACATTTAAATTCTGTAAAAGGATGTTCAAGATATTTAAAGAGGGAGGAAATTCTGCAAGCAATATTAATTAATATAGAATAAATACCATCTGTCTTCTTTGTACAGAGCAGTCTGGTGCATATTTTTATGGCTGCATCTTTGCTCTATGAACATAACAGGTATAGTACACATGTATTTATTATGTTACATAGACTTAATTATTCCACATAATACACATACCAGTAATTGCAGCTGGCCTTAGTGCAGCTATATGGAGTGAGGCAGCACATGAGGAAGATCTCCTCTACCACAGAGGCCTGGAAAAAGGCCAGGTACAAATCAAGAGTGGTTGTGTTTGGAGACTACAAGGACAGGACTTGTCACTTTTCCTGCTCTCCCTTGAGGCTGAGATGGGTGCTCAGCACATCCCTAAGATGCAGGTTCTTTTCCCCACTAAGCTGATCCATAAGGGATATGCCCTTCAGGCACAGCCCTTTAGAATGTACCTTGTTGTGGTGAAACTCTGAATTGACTATTGCACAGCCAGTAGTAAACATCAGTCAGGTTAAGTGTTGTAAGTAATAAACACACAGCAGAGTTTGTCAGTGCACACTTTGGGAAAGAAGTACAACAGGGCCTGCACACACTTGGAATACATCTTCCTTGCAGGCTGTACACTTCATTCTGAAAACTGTTTGTGACTGCAGTTAAGCTGTGAGTGAAGGCAATGCAAAGGCTTGTCTGGTGTTCATCTCACTACAGTGTGGAAAGATAAATCAGCCTTTAACAATGGAGACAGTTTTAAGAATACCTTTCTTTTAATGATTATTACTATTTTGCACTGAGATTTGTAGTTGTAACCACCATCATGAGTGGAACCTTTATTTTGTACCTGATCCTACTCTACATCCTTTGCTGAGCAACCAGTGTGAGCTGTTACACACGTGCCTTTGTGTGCACAGCTTGTGACATAAAAAGGCTCAAGAAGGTGAAAGAGGAACTTTTTCTTAGCAGAA
Source organism: Erpornis zantholeuca (assembly GCA_013400515.1). Classification (NCBI taxonomy): domain Eukaryota; kingdom Metazoa; phylum Chordata; class Aves; order Passeriformes; family Timaliidae; genus Erpornis; species Erpornis zantholeuca. The sequence goes on from VZTN01020668.1 coordinate 215,591, forward strand.
TATCACAAAATGCAGGAAGAGTAATCCAGAGAGCTCCTAAGGATTCTGACTTGTGAACAACTCTTTTTCACATACTACTCCCACTACTTCCTGCAAGACAAGAATATTACACACACAGGTTTAGTTTGAGTTTTCACACTGGCTGTTCCTCCCAATGCTGTTCATATATCAAAATCACTTTCATTTTATAAGAAAGCATAAATTCTTCCAATAATAATTCTAAGAACATTATTTTTGTCTGCTACACTTTAAATGATTGATAAAGATGCTGGGCAGATTTGTGATGCTTTTGATATGGAGCAGGAAAATGTTAGTGGCTCTGCAATGATTGCATTTCCAATAGCTGGCAGAGACTTATCTTGAAAAGAATCTCACTGAAAAGTTTTCCTCAGCAGAACATGTGACTGCAGAATTACTCAGTAAGGAGTGGTGGACTAAATCTCAGTAATTTATAATCTGAATGAAGTGGGAAAAAGTCATATTATCTATTTGCATGAATTTATAAGCTTCACACAGAGTTTTACTCACCAGCACGGAGCTCAGTGGAGCAGAGACCTTCACCTCTTATCAGGGTGAAATATAAGAATTGAAAGATGATTTATTTAGGATACTGTACAAAGGTCCAGATTCTTAATGCCTTCATCTGCTCTTATGAAGCACCGTGGGGTCCTGATGTCAGCAGCACATGCAGATTGCAGGTGCGAAACAGAAGCTGTGAGTGGAATGCCTATTCTGTGGAACATGCAGAATAATTACACTGCATGCTAAAGTAAGGGAACTGGCTCATATCTCTGAAGGATGGGACTTTATTCTGTTGGGCTAAAGCAATCTTCTGTGGGGTTGGAGCCAAGAACGTTGAAAAGAAAATGTTGTTCATAATCCATCTGTCTGAAATCTTATACTTATCCTATCTAAGCACTAGATGTAGCTCAGAGCCAAAACCAGGCTATCGAGAGAGGTACCAGTGAGATGGGGATGAAGCCAGAAAGCTGTTGAGAGAACCTGGTCCCTGAGATAACAACATGTGAACAGGGTGAGGGGAAAAGGCTGGGGAGCAAGTCCCATGTCAGATGAGCACGACACTGAATGAGTCAGCAGTGGTGGTTATGGTTTTCTCAGTACCTGCGTTCTCAACTGTGTTTGGGTTGGATGCTCAACCCAGCAAGAAACCCAGTATCAAACCAGTTTAGATAAGAGAATGGCATCCTTTATCAAGATGCTTTATCAATGTCTTAATTAGTTGAACAGTTTTGTATCGCTTCTCTTTACAAATCAATACCACATGCAGCCAAGGAGCAGCTGTTCCCACACTATCAGGTTTCTAGCATCACTCTAACTGTTCAAAAGAAAAAAGAAAACAAGGTATAAATTTCGATAGAAGAAGCACTTCATGTCCTCTGTGGTTTTTAAATGAACCTAAGAGATGACTCATGTATTTAAATACCTCTTTAAGAAATATGTGTGAAATTATGGAAATTTACATAAAAAGCTCCCACTTTACAACTGATACCATCTAGGGATAGGAGGAAAGTGTGGAGCTTATAATTAATAAAATACTGGACTTTACTATTTGGGATGGTACTCAGGGTTTTTCAGCATTTTTAATCTGAACAATTTCCAGTGGAGTGGCTCGGTTTACAAACCAGTACATTTTGCAGCTAGATTTTTTTACACCACTATGAAAGGAGTAAAATAAACAAATTGGTAAGTCACCTTCCTAACGTGATTTTCCTGACACAAATAATTTTCTTTCCTTCATGGAGCAAGGAACAAATCTCTTTCAGCATTAAGAAGAAAGGACGTAGGGGCAGCTTTCCCTCTGCTCATTTGCTTTAACTTTGAGAATTAATTGATTGCATTTTGTTGATGAAAATTTCCCATGTTGGGGCATTTCTCTCTTCATTTCTTTTCTTAGTTTCTCCCCTTTCAGTTTTTCAAAAGTCCTCTCCTCAAATTCTAGCAGAACCCAAGTTCAAAAATTCCAACCGCAGTTTTAGAATATTGCTATTTACACAATGTTGTAAGGGCCAATTAGCCAAGTGTGACATCAGCCCAGGAGTAAGGCTTGTCTCAGATACAGGCTGTGTTCTGTCCACATGCAGGAGGTAGGAGAAATACTGTTTAGTCCTTTTATTAACTTAGCAGGCACCCAGCTTAGAGCTGTGCCTGTTCAGGCATCTAAAAACAGTTTGCACTGACCATGCCCTCTGGCTTCCTGGCAGGGCTACTCCCATGCCAGTAACTTGATACATTCACTCACGGTCACCATAACACCAGCCAAGCACATGGAAAGAAGAGCATCTTTAGAAAACACTTTAATGGGTTAAAAAAACCAGCAGGTCTCAGCTACCCAAGCCATGTCTGGGATTCTTCCCTCTGCAGTACAGAGAAGGGGCTCGGTACCTTCTGGCTGTTTGCTACTTGAAGAGGAAAAGCATGATTGTGCAGATGGCAAGTTTGTGCATAGAAAATCTGCTTTCAGAATTGCAGCAATTGACTAGTTTGAGTTGCTTTATTCCTGCAGCACCAAGGTAAGGGAGGGGGTAGGAAGGTATCAGCTCTGCTAATGGCACACAGTTTGATTAACTAAATGTTACAGGCCCAGATTCTGCCCCTCACTCTGCTGGTGCAGCTTGGAGCAGGTGATGCAGTTGCACAGCCATGTTAGAGGACAAACACTGTCATGGTACAGTTACAGAGCTTTATTACTAGTAATTTAACTGTCAAAAATGAAACAATATACTGCAAAAATGCCTGGTAGGTGGTTAGAAAAGATTATGTTTTTAACCTTATCCACAGTGTATTTAATCTCAAATTACACATGCAGATATAGAACACACTGGTGTTACTTTTAAACATTGCCGACCTGCATCTCTGCAAGAAAGTGTTGGTTTGGTTTTTTTTTCTGATTTACTTTTCATTTTGAGGGATTTCTTGAATAGAAAATTCAACAATCACAGCACACAGTTGTCTGTTGCAAAAAATACTATACTGCTTTTCAGCAATTTCCTCTCTTTCTGAAAGCATAGACAAATTAATGAAGGATAATCATAGCTTAGTCATAAAAACAATCTGTCAATATTTACATGGTGCTCTTTCATTTCTTGGTCTTTCTTTGCTGGTTTGATACTTCAGCTAAGCCCAGTATGCATCACCAAGTCCTGGATCTAATAACTTGGGAAGATTGTATTTTGAGATACATTTGCATCAGCAAGAGAAAATCCAAAGGGAGTGAGGAGAAGTGTCCTCAGCATGATTCAAAATAATTGCTGAATGAGAGGCCAGGATATCATAGGGTGAAAAAAAAATGCAAAGGAAAATAAAGCAGGCAGACAGAATCCAACTGGTGAGCCTGGTGAGTCGAGCTGCTGTGTGCAGCACTGAGAAAGCCTCTGGGTGCACTGGCAACTTCCTCAGGCACTGACTGTAAAACTTTAAATTGATTTATACTTCTTTTCAAAAAAGATGCAGCTAATATATAGCTATGCCAGGTCCATTTTAAACTCTTCTGCTCATCTGGGGTTTTGATATCACTCTTTAGGGGCCTAAAGAAATTCTCCTGAGAAAGAAAAGAATTGGGCCTTGAAAACTCCCAGCTACAACAGCTGGTGCCACAGGCTCTGGAAGAGAGCAGTTCAAGAGCTATTAGATGACTTTTCCATCTCACTGGCATTACAGCTTCACAGTTGTGACTTACTAGGGAACAAACACAGATATTGATAGCTATTTGAGCATAAATATGAGTTCTCAGACCAGAAGTGGGAGCTTTAAGTGTGACAGGGGCAGACCCACTGCTTTAGCAGGGTACTGAAGCGAGGCAAGTGAACACTCAGACTCTTTCATGGCAAGTATGTGAGCACTGCTGCTGCTCCTGAAACCCAGCTGCTGTAGTATTGCAGAGAAGAACTCAGAGCAAGTATGAAACCAAAAGTACTGCCACACAGACACAGTATATTTCTTTCAGAAGGCTTTTACCCAGAAGTATGATTATTAGCTATTAAAGTCTTTCTCATTCATGCTTTTTGACTTTGGTTGGGGTTTTTTTTCCATCATTCTTGCAAACCTGCTGCTTGGGGACTAAGCAAATAAATTTTATACGTGCAACAGCTTTATCACAACTGATTAAATGAACATCCTCTTTCTTTCTTCACACTGAAAATACCTCTTAAGATTTTTACAGTTACTGGGGCTGGCAATAATGAGCAGCCAGAGAAGGCTCCTGGAACACAGCATGATGGGGGTGCTGTCAGGGGCAGCATACCTGAATTCACTTACTGAACTGGTGTCTGAATCCTCCAGTTCAGGGAACAAAAATATGACACACAGCTTCCTAGATCCCATAAATGGTTCCAAATAGTCTGTTTTCCAAAGATTTCCAAGTGATTTGCTTTTTTTGAATTTCTAATATACTTATGGATGACACAGTCGTAGCATTAAATTATTGCCAAGTGTTCACAAGCCTCTTTCCCAAAGATCTGGCTTGGATGTGAATAATGTACATGGTGCATTTGCAACACAATTACAAGGCAGAGCACAGAGCATGCATTGCCCTGCTCTGCAGTTTGCCTTAATTCAGACACTCTCACTTGAGCTACTCGGGTAGAAGAAGCAGCTTTACAATTTTTCCCACAGTACACTTCCCTCCTAAAAGTCTCCCACACAAGCATTGTTACTCCTGCAGCCCCACCAATGCTAGTGCGTGTGGGAGGGCTGGCATTTTTGGAACAAGAACGTTTGGACCTCTGCTCTGCACCCTTGAATACATTTGCTCTTAATCAGAGACACGTATGACAAAGGGCACTCTGCTGTGAAAGGTGCCCAGTGCATTTGGACTTAATATCCCCTCATTCATGTGGATAATGATGCTCTTTCTTCCACCCAGATTCTCTCTTTTCCTCAAAACTGCTGAGCAAGAAAGACTGGAAGTGCTGTCTGAGGAAACTGAAAACAATGAAAGCTCTGGTCTGCTTAGGAAAAGTGCTGTAAGAGAGCCAGGCTCTATATTATTATACTGTCCAATATATTGTAATAAAACATTATTAAAATTGAAGCAGTTGAGTTCATTTTCAAATAGATGATGTGTGGAGATAAATGTTCTTCAGATTATTCTCATTAGTATTTTCACATATGTTATACTGGTTTTCATATAAACATTATATGATCTTATGTGGTATGTAGTCAAATAGCTGGAATCCATTAAAAGCATGCTCCAGCTGTGCAATCACTGTCCTTGCAAAGATACATTTTTTACATGTGGTTAATGCCAGAAAGAATCTACAGCTTCAATTATGAGAACATCAAAGTATGTTGTTTATCAGAGAAAAAAAGCATTTGCAGCAATTTAAAATACCCAGTCAACACCACACTGCTAAATCTAGATAATAGAAATCCCAGAGAAATTTGAGCTAAATCTGTCTGGATTATAGCCATGGGATTATCTGAATGCTAAATTACTGTATATGGTTAACTCAAAAACATGAGCACAGACAGTATAGGAATATGGATGACTATGCAGATCTCAGTAAAACCCATCCCCAGGGGACTTTTTCATAGGCTAGGTAAACGACCCCTCTCAATTTATCAAGCATTCTGGATTGAATTAATGCTGTCATTTACTTTGCTGTTGCTGAGTAGAGGAATATGGTTTAACATGAACAGCTTTAGCACTAGAAAAATAACAAAGGTTTTCTCTGTGCACCCTTCACAACACAGAGAGTGCAGGAATATTAATTGGCTGCTGTGTTTGTATAACTGAATTAAAGAAAATACAACTGTTGTTTAGTGTATAATAGAAAACCAAATTTTATGCAATATTGAAAGAAAAGATTAACCCTGATTGTCTTATTAAACCTTCCTTTCCCCTCCCCCCTTGTTTACACACCAGTGTTTCTGGCTTTCTAAGGATAAACAGTGAATGAACCTGGACTGACCTGACATACAGCATCTCTCAAACTTTCCCCCTGGATGATTCGCACATATGTGAGCTGGGACCAAAAAAAGCAAAGAGGACAAAGGCAGGGTACTGTACAGGCTGAACACATTTGGAAGAGGTGAGACTGTCCAAGTGTGCTGTGTCCAACTCCCTCCTCCACTGCAAGTGCACAGCTACTGATCACAAACACACATTCCTTCCCTTGCCAGTTTAGCTCGATTTGACAACTGCAAGTGAAATTAGTTTCGGTCCTGTTCATGTGGGAATTATTCTCATTCTGATTAATCTACCCCCACATTGTAGTTTTCATTGCTCTCTGGTGCTTTATTTGGTATTTTCTGTGGCCATGCTGTGTGCCAATGCACGGCGCAGCTCCGTGCTACGGGAAGCAGTTGGGAGGGAAGAAGGCTAGACAGTAATTGCTGCTTCCTGTGAACAGCTACCAGCTGATGTAGATATGGCCACTTTCATTTCCCTTTCTCATTCAAATAATATTTGTAGCTCTCTAAACAGATTAAATATAATTTTGGATCCTGGGAAACCATCAATGTAATCCTTTGGTCAAAGTACAAACAAACAAACAGATCAGTCTTAGCTAGGGAGGTTCAGCTGAATCCAGACTTTAAGATACATAGTTTTTGGCAGAAAACAAATTCTGATAAGTCACCAAAACCTTGGTTTTTTATTGAGAAAGAGGCATTATTATGAATAAAAGCCACGGAAATTTGGGCACGATAGGTGTTGTCAAAATGTGCGCGTGTGCCAACACATCACAGTGTCAGCACTCTCTGGTGTTGGAGATAATGAAATGCCCATTCCATTCTTCAGTTTTTCTCCCTCTACCAAAGTAGCAATTTCTCACTATTTCTGCCACTATTTTGTCTGCTGTTGTGATGAATGTCTGAACACCAGCTGACCTACAACACAGAAGTTTGGTTGTTACATGAACTGTCTGTGGACTAAAGCTCTAACGAAGCTGAACCAGTGGTGGCAACAATGAGATATTTTAAGTGTAAAAGCTTAAAGTCACCTAGACACAAATATCACAGCATGACTGAAAAGCTGAGTTAATGAGCTCAGGTCTACCCTGTCTCAATGACTGCAATATGCATTGCAGAGACTCCAGATCACACAGCACCAGTCCCAAAGTGGGTCCCCGCATCTCGGTCTCTGCCACAAAAATTATATACAGAATAGAAAAACTTGACAAATAGATAAGGCAAGTGAAGGAGTGCAGGTAGAAAACAGCTAACATAAACACTTTTTTACAAATCAAGCTAAACTAAGGTAAAAAAGTGAATTCTAAAAGAACTTGAAAAGAGACAGTACTGTTTCAGACCATGTTACTAAATCAAAGGATAAATAATTTGACAAATAGAAACATTAGGAAAATATTTAAAGCAAAATAATAAATACTTTTTAATTTCAAACAGTACAGCTTAGCCATAGTTAAAACAATAAAATAGGGTACCTCATATGACTTGCAGGAACTAGATATGCTTCTCACATCTCTTACATATTCATTATGAAATTTGTTCTACTGTAGCCC
>VZTN01020668.1:223087-289421 GCA_013400515.1 Erpornis zantholeuca
TGACAGGAGAAACCAAACTTTAAAGGCAAATATTAACTCAACTAGCATGTCTTTCTGGAAAATGAAATATATTTTGATTAGCATGAGCAGTATTTCAGAAGATGGATCAATTTCCAGTCAAAAAGAGATGAAACAAGCCAGATTCAGAAACCTAGTTAGGTAATAGCTCACATGATTATTACTATATATGAGCTTAACCACTTTCCTGAAACAAGAGTTCCAATATTGGAATGAATCTTCAGCAAAACTCAAACCTTTGTTAGATGAGATCTACAAAAATATTATGAAAGTTGGGAAAGATAGGTTTTCAGGCTTACATAAGTATTTCTTTCTTCAGCATAGCCCCTTCAGGTGGACAACTGCCCTTGTCACTCGGGTAGCTTTGTAAAACTCCACTGACACAAAGCTGGGCGCTGCTCTGTGAAACACTGAATGCTCAGACACACAAGGTTCAGAACATTTCAACACATACATTCACTTAATAATGCTAATCAACGAGCTGACAGTAAACTGTAAAGGATTGAAGAGTCATTTATCTGTCACTACATTTGTATATCTGGCCTATAACACTCAATGAATATACAACACCTAAATTAAGCAAGGATTAATCTTTCGTTGAGAAAGAAAACAGTAAGGAGTGATGGGATGAAAGTAAGGGAATTTTCCCATTTTATTTGCATATGCAACTAATAAATTTTGTATTTATGTACTTATTTTTGTTAGGGATTTGAAATCTTAAATGCTTTGGTTTTCTTGTTTTTTTTTTTACAGAAGGCTTTATCCATTAACTGTTACCTCATGTGGGACGAATCCTGGGAAAACTTTAGTTGCAATAATGGGGAAAAAAGCATTTTGACCACACAACAGAAATCTTCAAAGCTCTGTCAGATAGGCCTAGCCTCAGAATTGAACTCAGTGTTCAGTCTGGGGTTATTTTTGCCACAGATAGTTTCTTCATAGGATAGATGTTTCCCTGTGCCCAAGAGTCCCACAGTGGTTATGCTGCAATCTTACCTCTGCATTCCACCTCACAAAGCCATTCCCATTACAGAAATCCTGCTTCAGTGTAAGCTACCTTGCACCTTACTACTAAGGCTGACTGCTGAGATGATAACCTGGCAAGTTTAATGAACACATTCAATACCTTCCAAAAGACTCAGTCCAATTTGTGTTCATGTACAGAAAACAAAGCCTCTGGGCTTTTCCTGGTGACTGTGCTCACATCAAAAATGTTCCCTAATGCTGTACTTGGATCTTGAATCTGAGGGAACTCCTTAGAGTGCTCTGGGGCACCTACAGCAAGAGATGACTTCAATAGAAATTATGGGGCTCAGCATGCCTAAAAACTAAGCCTTGTGTTTTTAAAAGCTATCAAACATTCTGTTGTTAAAATAACATCTCTTTTTAGCGTGGCAGTACAACAAAAAGAAACCCCCTATGAATTTCTGCTGGCTCTGCAAAAACAACAATTGCTGTCGGCATTTATTTATGAAAACAGGCAAAAGATAACAAACGAGCATTCTCCCCCAGTTGACAGGGAGCTACACATCTTTTCCTACACTAGTGAAAAAGTTCCTACCTCCCCTAAGCCAAAATAACTTTTCAGTGCAGTTTAATACACAAACAAGTCATGTATATGCATACTGGGGGTTTACACAGGGGCACAGAGCTTGACCTTTAGTTTCTTTTCTTACACTGGCACAAGTTTTCTCACAGAGAGCAGGCATTATCATGGACACCAAGGCCTGAACTGGCACTACACACTTAATGAGCATTTCTTTCATCAAGCAACACAATATACACGAAAAAATGTGTGATTCTAGTTTAAGGCTAACATCGAATGCTAACATTGGCACATTGAAAATGTTAGAACTTGTTTGTACTTGATACGTAATATGAATTTGCTTGGCCATAGCCCACTATAGTCACTGAATATTTCAGAATATTTCACTGAATGAAAAATTAATAAAAATATGCAATTTGATAGTAAAGGCTAGATCTGTTGTGGTGTTGTCAACACAGCAGAGTGATTTTGAAAGCCCTCACCTGCATTCACCCTTGATATATATGTACTTGAATATACAACATGGCAAATCCCGTGAAAGCAACAGTATAAAATGTTTCTTCCAGATGAATTTTATGCTGTGTAGCAGAACATTATCTTCCAAATGAAGAGGAACTGGATACAAGCGATGACACACCTATGCAGATAAAATATTCATGATAAGCACAAGAGTATTTGGCTCTTTCAGGCTCTTGGGTTTTGGTTCTAAATACCCAGTTGGATTTCTTACTGACAACAGCAAGGACAGGAACAATAAATGCAGCCCAGCAATGAAGGCTGGAATGAACAGGAATAGCATGGAGAGATTTGCACTTGCTCCTGTTATAACTGCGGGGCCCTGCATCTAGGTGACAAGATTGTTTCTTTTTCCAAACCTGCCCTGTTAATTGAAAGCCTCTCTGCTGAAAATCAGCGATTTCTTAAAAGCACCTTAGTAGCCCTCTTTAAGTCAGGTGGGGTTGTCTTCCTTAGACAGAGACCTAAGATGTAAGGTGACAGTCTTTTGGAATCCCAGTGATCAAATAGAGTGGGAAATATTCAATTTAATTTTATTTCTAGTTTGCAATAAGTAAAATGAAATTTGTGGAGGAGGAGTCACTGATGTGTTTCAACTCATGTCGCCTTTGTTTAAAACAGGATGAGGAAATGATCTTGTTTAGGGAAAAACTGTATAAGTCCAGAGCAGAAGAATGAACATCTAACAAAACTATCTGGTAGGAGGGTGTAAAAAGTAGATTTTGGTCCATGAGTGACATGCAAAATTCTTTCCTTTTTTCTATGTGACTGCACACATGACAGTGTTCCAGGCAGGAAATGGCGTAAGAGTTCCATTTGCAGTGAAATGAAAGGTCACTCTGCAGCTTTGGGAACAAGCTCGGAAAAGCCTTAGCATATGTTGCAGCAGCTCTCTAAGGGTACCCTCCATTAGAAAGATTGCCTCTTACACAGTAGGAGGAATTTCCATCATCAGTGAAAGACATTTCTCCTTTACTTTGACATTGCCACGTTCTCAAATCCTCTGAACCTCTATACTGGAGGACCACATGCTTTTTTAAACATTTTCAGTGTGGCAGACGGTTGCATTGATAAACTAACTTCTCTTTTTTTCCCCAAAATACCAGCTAACACTACAACAAAAAAATCATACAATTGTCATAACAACCTGGTAATATTACAGTGGCCACTTTGAAGAGTGGTCTGAAGAGCATTTGCCAAACCTTTTGATCCCTAGTAATCAGAACAGAAGTGCCCAAAATCCAGAGATTAAAGGATTAGGCCTCAAGAAAGACTTGTGGTATTTCAAGAAAATGTGACTGATGCTCACCACTTATTTTTTACAGTACTGATGAGATTTAGTGTTTAAGGTCCTTTCCTGTTCAGACATAAAAGCTGCTGTAATCAGAGTATTACTAGGGAAAACTACTCTGGTTGAGGATTCAATATGTTTAAATTGTTGAGCCAAGGTTATTGTTTGGATTAGGTTAGGAAGGATGACACTGAAATAAGTAAGCCCCAATAGTGCAGTGAAGCAGAGAAGAACAAAGAAAAATGTTTATATTTTCAAATAGGCATCTGGATAGCACAAGTATGCTGGTTGTAGCTATAGATATATATAAAATACCCCTTAGACCAACCTAGAAACTGGTATTGTATATGTCTACACATCTACTAGAAATAGAAGAAAACCCCATTTCCAAGGCACTGAAATCTATATGAAAGCAAAACTGGAGACACTGGAGATGGAAGAGACTTACCAGGCCAGCCTGCCCATCCCCCAGCTCTGTTGTCCTTCAAAATCTGTGTACCTGTTTCCCACACACCTCCCCAACTTCTGCCACACAAAACTTGGCACACATCACTGACATCCATCAGGGTTATCCTGCCAGGAAACAAAAGATACCTGGGTATAGTGGTGCTAAACCAGCTCTGGATGTCTGTCAGTAAGGGCTAAAGAACTTCCACAGACTTCACCTATTCAAACAGCAGCTATTTCACAGGAGATCCGTGGCTATGAATAATAGTTGGTCTTCTTCATATTTTAGGGAGCCACTAGAGATGCATGAGAAAATATCAGCACAAAAATATGTTCCAATATACGATCATGCCATTTCAAACACCATTGGATTATCATTACTGATTAGGGGGAAATATCCAACAGCTGTCTGGGGAATTCCCTTGACGTCTGGATTATTGATTTAATAGCTACATATTGTCTAGATCCTACCATTCCACTAATGCTTGAAAATGCTGTACACAATTCTTGGTTTTTTTTTTTTCCTATGACTGAACAATAATAATGTATTTTAGTCTGATTTTTAGGTGAATTTGAGATTAGCTATTATACATTCACACAACAGAAATATGAAATAGCAATTTTATCTTTTAAAGTAAAAACCAAGATGAGTATTTAAAGCTAACAACAAACAAACAAACAAAACAAAAACAAAACAAAACAAAAACAAAACAAACCACCAAAGAACAGCCCCAAATGAAACCAAACCACTCACACCCCCCATCCAGGTTTCCAGAAATCTGCTAAGTATTATATTCCACTCACAATTCATTCCAAAATTCTTGCCTCCCTCCCCTCCAGGAAATTGGAACTAGAAAAATGAAGGAGAAATTTAAGGTAGGGAAACTATTCAAGGGTGAAGTGGCTGTAATGGTTACAGTTGCTTAGGTTACGGTGATATGCCTTGGATTTAAGTTTGACATCCTCTGTGGCACATTCAGAATAAATAAGTAAACAAACAATTGCCTGCTAGCTTGACATTATTTGCCTTCATGTGCGAGCGCTGCAGTCAGCCTGTCTCTGGTTTCCTCCCTGGTGGCTGGGCTGAGCCTGCAGAGGCTGTGGGGTTGGTGCAGTGTGAGGCTCCCCGTGCATGCCCTGCTTGGAGAGGATGGTGTGGAGAGCCGAGCCGAGCCTGGCAGCGATGCAGCGGAGCAGCCCCGTGGCAGCACGCAGCCCTGCCAGGGTGCAGCGCTCTGCTCCGGAGCGCCGTGCCTGCAAACAGGCTGCTGGCTGAGGGAAGCGCCAGTGCTCGGGCCTGAGAGAGGAAACGTGGTGTGGGAAAGTCACTCTGGGGCTGCCTGACCCGGAGCAGGGTAATCTAAGCAGTAAAAACCGACCTGGGCAAACAAACAAACGTGCTGACAAAGAAGAATGGAACATTTCGAGTCATATTGCCTTGGTGAAGCATCCCTCTTTCCTAGGATGGAGGTACACCGGGCAGCAGCAAGTTCTGTGAAAGACTTTCTTCTAGAGGTGGAATCAACAGACATAGGAATGAGACAGGCCTGCAGTAATAGAGGGTTAATCAAATTTAGCTCTACCACATACCAAAGACAATATATAGCCCTTAACATGATTCTTGGTCTAAAAATAGTAAGCATTTGTGGCATCTAGATGTGCTATTTATTTGTTTACAACAGGGCTTAAAATAAAAAAAAAATCCACAAAACCAAAAAGCTTGAGCTGTACGGTATCAGCTGTTATCTCTTTGGCCTGATACATTTGCTATGATTTTTAAAATTGGCCCAGGAAGAAAACACTGGGCCAAACTCCTACTGTTCCTCTGTTTCTGACAAGTAATGTGATATACAGTGAAATATGAAATGTGAAATACAGTGAAATATACAGTGAGGTTTTCTAGATCTCTACTAAATATCCCAACTTTGATGAAAAGAGAGGAAAACACTGTGTAATGGATCTTTAAGACAATAAGAAGATATTATGAACAAAAATTATGTCTAAAAGCATGAAGATAATAGGCTCATATAAAAATTTCATTCCTTTCTATTTTTGTTAAAAGAGGAAAGAGAGATCACAAAAATTGTGCCTGTAGAAGGAAGAGGGCCATGGGTAGCAACTAAATAATGCATGCACTTTGGTTTAATCAAAAGTAAACACTGTATATCAATCCTCAGCAGCCTTCTGCAGTAAACTGTTCTAACATCCCAGCAGCTACACACACCCTTCTGTCCCAAACCACTCCTAGCAGTTTGACTGATGGAGCTCTTCTGCTCTCTATCCTATCTCCTCCTTTTTTGGAAGTAAAACAAAGGCAACACAGTGAACAACTTCATTTTTAATCTAACATTTCTGTTGGAGTAATTAAATTCTGGTATCTTATAATCCTCATAAAATAAAAATTGAGACACTTGAAAAATACAGAATTATGATGTACTACTCTAATCACTACTCCAATCTCAGAAGTCCCTACAAAGACATCCCAAGCACAGCTCGTTATGATCACAAATACCACTCTGGTTAAAACCTGTCTCTAACCTGCTGTACACCACAAAATGACAAAAACATTTTCATTTTACAGTCACTATGTCTGAGTCAACACTTAAAACATGATTAAATGGAAAATGGGAATTTGCTAACAAGTATTGCTGGCTAAATCTTATACCAAATACCAATGCTTTGCTTTCAGATGCCTTTTTTTTCCCTCCAAATCGATGCTGAGATAAATTTTCCTATCTCCTTATGTATCTTGCCATTGGTTGGGGTCTCTAATATAAGCCTATTCTCTACCCAGTTACCAACTATGTATTAGAGAATTAACCACAACTGTTAAGGTCACATGAGGTCAACTTTAAAGTGATAAAACCTTAATGGAGTAAGGGATCAAGAATGTAACAAAATCTCTTATTTTTTATAATTTTGTTTTCTACATCTCTGGAGAAATACTTCAAAGTTCACTAAGAAATACATATCCAAACATACTGATCTTATAATATTATTTCAAATATAGGTAGCTGAATTCTAAATAAAATTGATATAATATTTTTAAAAAATCATATTAAATAAATTATGCTGTGGATCTTAGAAATATTGTGCAAATCTGCAATCCTAATTTGTACGTATGTTATTAATCCCAGGGGGTTTTAAACAAAAAGAACCTTGTGTTGCTGTGTTTGTTAACATATTTAATAATTTATGATATAATAAATTGCCCCTCTTTTGTTTATTAAGTCTTAGCTAAAAGCTACCCAGAAAACCAGTTGCTCTAATCTCTCTAATCTCAACCAGTAATTTTGTTTCCTCAGTATCTAACTAGCAGAGATCTTCTAGCTAATACTTTTTGCATTTTAAGGTGTTATGCTCTTATAGCTATTTTGTACAAGAACTTTAAAACCAGTAAAGATACTAATAAGACAGTATTTTAGTTCTGCAAAAATAAATAGTACTTTTGGAGGAAAAAAGTTCCTATTTGGAAAGAGTGTATTTCTCCCTTTAGCTTTCATCCTGGCAACCTTTGTTTCCTTCTCTAGCTCCCCTGTTTATCTTAAAATCCCCCAGGATGTCACTAGAGAGGTTTCTAAAATGTGGCTTTGGCTGTCATGTGTTAATGTCTCATAGAATCTACAATTTATTTCTTAACAAAATCTGTCTTTTCCCCGTGGAGGTTAGATCTCTACTATTGACCTCACCCTTTTTGTTTTTCCAAACCAAAAGCACAAATGACAGAGTTAAACCTGGTTTTGTTTTTTGGTTTTTTGGTTTTTTGGGTTTTTTTTAAATGCCACCATTAACCTCTTGCTATTCTTATTAGAAAAAACACAAAAATTATGGAAATGGACTGACTTCTTGATACATCATTTTTTTTCAAAATCCCCATAACATTTTTCATAGGCTCACTGTTTTCCCCACGTGTCAATACTTTTAATTCAACATTAGTGTTAAACACTTTCATTTTCTATATTGATACTTCTATTTTTTGCCTTCCACTAATCACATTTGTCCTCTCTTTCATTTCACCTTATTTATCCCATAACACTGCCTGTCTCAATGCTCAAAATATTCAAGTATTTCTTCTGTCTCACAAGTAATATTTCTGCAGAAATCCTTCAGCAGTGACCTTTCACTTCCAGCCAGCTAAGCCCTTCTGATTTCCCTCGTGCAAATCTCTTAATTAAAATTATATACAGCCCATGTAGCTCAGCATAGAACTATGTTATTCTCGCTCTATGGATACCTGGTGCAGGACAGCTGGGCTGTTGTCACATGGAGGAGCACAATACGCTAGGAAGTTGGGAAAGGAGGTGGGAGAGAATGAGCAGGTGAGTAGGCAAGGGATCCACCTCCTTGGTGGAGCTGAGCAATGGGACACGAGGCTACGGGCAGAAACTGAGGCACAGAGAGCTCCAGCTGAACTGAGGAAGAGCTTGTTTGCTGTGCAGTGAGCGAGCACTGGAACAGGCTGCCCAGAGAGGGCGTGGAATCTCCCTCACTGGAGATATTCCAGAACCATCTGGACTCAATCCTGTGCCATGTGCTCAGGGATGACCCTGACTGAGCTGGGAGGGTGGGCCAGATGACCTCATTGTGGTCCCTTCCAACCTGACCCGTTCTGTGTCTCTCAGACTTTGTGACAGACGAGAGTGGGAACAGGCTCATGAGCGACTCCAAGGAGAAATGCAGCAAAATCAAACTGTGTGGGGGTGAGGGACGAAAATAATGGAGGGATTCAAACCAGTGGTGGAGGACGAAGCTAAAACCAGGCGACAATGACAGAAATGTGGGTACAGGAAATGCAGAGGAACGACAGCACCGAAGAGCTGTACAGAGGGTGGCACAGCTGCAGTCATGCCGCAAATAGGAGTTTAATGCACTGAAATGAGGGGACGCTGGCAGAACAACGTGTAGCAAGGCCAGAAGAAGGGCTGTAACAAATATTTTATTTATTACACTAACAATTGTAGTGGCCCCTCAGTCCTTTTCACCTGCCCTTCACCTGACCCCGCGGCAGCCCAGTGCCATGCCGGGTGCCAGCTGGTCCCTGCGCACGGTCCTGTCCCCGCGGCGGTCGCTGGGGCCCTGACACGGAGGGAAGGGAGGAGAGAGGGAAGGANCGGGGCCGTGCCGAACCCGCCCCGCTCACTGTCGCATTCTCCCCGCAGATGAGGAGAGCGGTCGGCAGCCCCCCGGCGTTCGCGGGGCCCGGCGCGCTGACCGGAGCATGGCTGGCCAAGGAGGAGCAGTACAAGTAAGGAGGCCCTGCCCCGCTGGGACCAGCGCACTGTCGGTTCCCCGTACCCGGGTGCCGCGGCTCGGTTCCCGCAGAGCGCGGCTGGCACTGCCCGGGGCCGCGGCACAGCCCCCAGCGCCGCTGGACACTGCCGCCTCAGGCAGGCTCTAGGCCCGGACATGAGGTTCTTGTGCACTTCGAACACTGACTTGAGTTCTAAATTATGACGATATAAAAGCTTAAGCCTGTTAAAAACAGCTTAAAAGTTGTAAAGGTTTTAAATGGAAGCCCTGGCCCTGTTACCTGTTAGCGCTCAGCCCCTGTGAATGCTGAGGGCGCAGAGCTGCGTCTTAAACTCTGGCAGTCACAGCACCAGGCTTGTGTGTGAACAGGCAGGAACACCACACTGCTGTAACCTGTACATGCATATAGCAACACATCTTTAACTACATGATAAGCAAAGCAGGCATACATGAGTTCTTCCCCAACCCCTGCTGCTGGGTATACTGAAGGGAAGGATTGTGTTAAACATGGAAAACCTTTAGGAAATAAAGACATACAAAGTGTTTTAAGAAATGATATCTCCAAAACCAAAGACATCCTTCACCTCTTACAATTATAGCCTAAACCTTGCTGTTTAATGGGTATACGTGTTTTATGAGTATTGATTTGGCTGAAACACAGGAAATTGTTGAACCATAACTTTGTCAATACCCTGAAGTGTATTTCAGCATTCCTTTGTAGGAATCATTAAAATTTCACGTAGTTCAGGCAAAAATACTGTCATGCTCACATTTATTCCTTTTAAATCTTTCAAAAACTCAGTGACAAACATTCTTACTGTTTCAGGCGACTGAATGCAGAATTAGAAGCCAAAACAGAAAAACTGGTGCGTCAGGCTGAAGAACTAATGGTGAGTAGGTTATGCAGGCTGTTACGTAATTTAGTCTGGATTCACATGCACACAAGGCTGAGCTTCAAAAAAATTTAGATCATGACTGCTAAAAGCATGTTGCTTTCAAATGCAAGGTAAGCATTAATTTATTTCTTTTCAAAGTTGTAAACTTGTATTTAAAACACCTTCAAAAATAGTTTCTATTTGATTTCATCACGTAGGTAATCACACAGCTGCCTACAGCATTTGTGCAGATACATACATAAAACCACATAAAAAACTTGTTTAGTTTTTTAAGAAAAGTATCTGTAGGTGGTTTTATGCCTTAAATACTAAAAATTAGTATTTGAAAACCAGATACTGTTACAGTAACCTCCTAGTGAAATAGGATCTACATTGTTCCAGCTGAAAGAGATACAAAGAATAAGCAACATAAATAGAAAACATGAATTCAGTAAGAAGGAAACTTTCTCAAAACAGAAAAAGTTCCTGTTTATTATCATTATTATTGTTTAACATTGGTGTGGCTGTGTACCAGATAGAGTCAAGACCTTATATGAAAGTTGGACAAATGAATAAAAAGAGAACAGGGCAGGTATGGTTTATACCCACAGCAGTTTGAAGAAGGTGTTCTGCATATTAGAAATATTCATTGTAAGTACACTCATTGAAATAAACAAGGCTTAAAAAGCAAATTGCTACGTATTCTGGAAAGCTGTACTTGTATGCACTTTTCCTACTGTTGGAAAAGTTCAATTTTGTGGCCTGTGAAAACATACTCTTCTCTTGAGCAGTGACAAGCTGAGGCTAAATGCTTGGCATTTGAACAGGAGCAGATGAAACAGCCAAAATAGCATCTAGTCTCTTTCCTTTAGAAAACAGCAACAACAAAACCACTGTTTTTTTTCTTCTCTAAATATAACAGGAGATGAAATATTCTTAGGACACTTAATATACCACATGGCAGTGCCAGATTGCACAGATATACATTTAACAACAAAATAGCAACGGCATTTTCATTTTTAGACATCTTTTCCTATGTTTCCAAATTTCTTTTCCACAGTAGACTATAGTTTCCATTCTTTTCCATAGTAGACTGTAGTTACTGTGATTTGTGATTTACAAATAGGTAATTCATCTCTAACAGATTATATTCACCCCAAATCAACTAGGTTTTTTGTTTGTTTCTTTCTTAATGAAGAAAGGCCAACAGAAGATACTATCTGAGCCGGTTTCAGTACAGAGCAAGTCACCTGAAGATGATGGACAGAGGTATGTGCTTTACAACTGCTCTGTATAATTGGTGGGGAACCTCACACTGATCCTGCATGCCTTGGGTCCTCATCATGCTCCTGTTTTATCTGTCTTTGTTGCATATTGCATCAGTGGAGTCTTAAATATTTTCCTATTATTTAAAAAAAAAAAAGAAAAGTGATCCTAACCAAGAGTTGTTCCTTGTTATTTCAAGGAAGGCTTAATTTTGCTGGAATGTTCTAAGATACTGTGTGGTGCTGAGCTCTGTAAAAGAGCAAGGTAAGGTAACAGGTTTCATTGCAGTACCAAACAGTAGGCACTTGGCAGTGGATGGTTTTTAACAGTTCAGCTGACAAAGTGAGGGAATAGATACTGGTTCACATTTAACTTGGCCTAAGTGTTCCTGGGACAGGAAATGTCTGATGAAAACAAACACAAAACCCTAAGACAGGCAAACATTGAGCGACCACCCTCTGGAATGTGGATACCATTACAGTGCTGGGGCCTGCATGCCTTTGGCCTGGATGATCACAACCTGAGTGTCCAAACCCCTCAGCTCAGGAGTGGGGACATGGCTGTGTTCCCTCAGTCATTCAGGGGCATTATTATTTCCTTAGTTCTTCAAGGGTTTGTATATTGGTAGTGTGGGAAATGGGTGAATTTAAGATAGACTAATACACAGTTTACCAAGGATCTGATCTGTAGGTTCCTAAATTTATGATGCCACTAATCTGGATAAGAAAGATACAGGAACAGATTACAAAATGCTTTAAGTGTTAAGCTGCAGTTGGGAAACTTTTCAGATATTTATGTGGAAGTCTGATAAAGATGATTAAATAGTAACTTTTTCTAGAATGAAAGCAAAGATATTGATTTTTTCTGAAAGTAAAAGGGATTTTCAGTACACAAAAAGGTGTGACAGCAAATCACACCTGACTACCAGCAAAAGTTTGCTACTACAATTAAAATGATTCCTGACCTATTTTAAAGCCATAGCTGAGGGAATGAGGGACAAGAAACTTAATGTGTTATCCATCAGTATAATTATACTTTTTAAACAAATTCTGGATCTCACTTTAGTTTTATGTTCTGTTAGATGGATTTTGAACATTAGACAGAGAATTTTTAAGAACTTCAAACTGGAGTTGAGTTTTAGGGTTGCTTTATTAAGTAATGTCATTGGAAGATTCAGTCCCACAAAGGGAATTATTAGCTTTGATGGTACACATTAGAAATAAATTGAAGTGTTGGATGAATTAAATAAAAAAGAAACAAAAAGGGCAATTAGCATGTCAGAATATCAACTGACCTACCAATTACCAACTTAAATTAAAACACCTTAAAACAACCACAGTCTGGTAAACATAGTGCTCTGGTAAACATTTACATGAGAGAAGATTGGAAGTCTCATGCTGTAGTGAAAAAAATTAGAAATGTGTGCTAGGAATTAGGCACACTGATTATCCATGAGTGAACACTGAGGCCATTCAATTAGATTAGTTCCAAGTATTTAATATTTAATTTAAAGTTATTTTCTTTGTAAGTTGTGCAAGCAGATAGGCATTGAATCTAAAGGAAGCACTTGAGATATTTTTGAAATATCATGTTGAAATTTCTATTGATTCCTTTATTGAGAATGAACACTAAAGCAACCGGAAAGAAAGGGAGGAACTGAAGCAAAGAAAAAGGTGGAATCGAGGGGAAAAAATGACAGGTTGAAAGAAAAAAACAAATGAGTAAGCAAAGTAAAAAAAAAAAGACAACAAGTGTTTAAGTCCCTCTCCAAATCAGCGTATATTTTAAATGAAGTTGTTCTGGAGTTCTTGCAGCATATTTTCTGCAGGGAAATTTGAATTACTTAGCAACAGAGCGGCTCCGGCGGGAGCGGAGTGCGATGAGCTTTTGTTTGCGCTTCCCCTCTCCCGCAGCCATGGCCCGGCTGGCGCTGGGCAGGGCCGCGCATGGGCAGCCCCGGGAGTAGCGCAGGAAGGGCTGCGGGAACGGAGCGGGAACAGCTCCGGAACAGCTCCCCGGTCCCGCGGGAAGGGCTGCTCCTCTGGGCGCCTCTGCGGCATCTCCACACTCCGGGCTGCTGTCTGTGTGCCTCGGGGGTTTACAGGCATCCCTCCGACCCTACAGCCACACAAGCGGAAAGCGCGCTTGCGAAATGGGGTGGCGGGGATGGAGAACGGGAGAGGAACCATGAGGGTTAAATAAGGTGGAGAATTTGAGATACAGTGAAGCTGGGTTTTTTGTTTTGCTTTGTTCGTGTTTGGGTTTTTTCTGTTCCGGTTTTTTTTTTTTTTTAGGCAACCCTAAGACAATAGATACAGTAGGAAAAAAATAGTCTATTTGGGGAATGAACATACATTTGTTTTCTTGAGTATAGAGCATGATGTATTTTCGGTTTTTTCAGAATAACATATAACTGCTATTTCTGTGGCAGCAAATCCTCACCTTCTGCATGCTCCTAGAGCTAACCAATAGGAAGGAAGCTTGAGGAAAATAGGGTAAATAGAGAAAAACTAATCATCCTATTCTTGAAGTCTGTTGCCAGCCACACACAGATGATTTCTCCAGGTTTTTTTTTTGTTTGTTTGTTTGTTTTTGGTTTTGGTTTTTGGTTTTTTGGGTTTTTTTGGGGGTTTTTTTTTGGTATTTTTTTTTTTATTAATAAAATGTGGAGCTTTGTGCAGATAATTCTTGTTGATGAATGTCTGTGAATTTTTTAAAGGCAAGATCTAAACATTTGCTCAAATCAGCCTGGCAAAAAAATTAGGTGACTTGATGAGCCAGAAATTTAAATTTTATTCAAAATCTTTTAAAAGCCAGCATTTTAATTAAAGTAAAAAAATTATAAGGGGTAGTTAAAAAATAGCCTTTCATTGCAATAATATACATTCACATAACTCATTTTGAAGGTAAAATTTTATATATTTATCTCTATCTATCTATATATAGCTCTATCTGACAAGAATTTGACCTGAATAGTAGTCAGCATGCTAAATCTTTCTACTTAATTTCAATAGACTTGAAAAATAATCATTTAACCTGAAATTCAGTTACTAAGAAGCACAGTTTTCAGCCAAATAAGCAGATAAGACAGCTGCTTTTTTTATTCCTGGTTTTATTCCCTGTCTGCAAAATGGATACCATATTTATAATACTTATTTCAGAGAAAATTCTATAAGGCTTAATTTATACATTGCTCCACCTCATATTCCTTTGACAGTCCCTGTCAGTTGACCTGGCAACAGTCAGTCTGACCCTGCTAGGACAAGTGCAGCTACCTCCTCCTAGGATGCAGAGGGCACTGGTTTACCTTCCCTTTGTTTGTTTGAGTTCAGGGGTTTGTGTGTCAGGTAGGTGTTACTGGCAGTCCTTGGTACTGGCTTGTCCTGGGGAAGCTGTAACTCCCTGGTTCCTGGCTGCCTGCTCCCTGGTACAGGGAAGCACTGATCTAACAAGCCAGCAGCCTGAATTCCAAGAGACAAGATCAGCATTGTGGTACATAAGCACTGTTGTATTAGATACTGTAGACTCACCAGGTGGTTTGGGTTGCAGATGAGGTAGACTGGACAGACAGCAAACGAGGCTGAATTTGTGCTTGAACTCAGCACATGTTCCCACCTCAGCTATATTGTTTATTCTAGACATATAAAATCTTGTTTTCCTGATTGTGACAGGGGGGTTGTATTTTAACTGCAAAATGTTTACATTATTATAGATGTTCAGTAAATTAATTTTAATTTTTTTTTTTTTTTTAATGCAGAGATCCACTCTGTCCCAAAGTTTCATCTCTTACACACTCACTTGCCAAGGTATCAGAACTATCCTGGTTAATTTGTTTTCTAGCATAATTTCAGTAATATAATGACTTGTGGTTTTGAGGCTTACATGGATGCCAAGCCAGAGGGAAGTGATGCCCAAAGCAGTGCTGCAGGAACTGTGTTACCAGGGCTCCTCACTGCCACTGGTGGTCAAATGGACCTACATCATGTTTAATTTTTGTGTTCTGTTTTCTTTTCAGCATAGAGACAAATGCTCTGTTTTGAACATCAAATTAAGAATTCCAAGTGCAAAATATTAGAACATAATTAATTTCTTGCTTTCTTCCCTCTCTCACTTGTATAATACTAAAGGCAGTACTAGTGTCTTCCTGATGTAATAATAAACAAATAGAGTAGCTGAATTTAAAAATATATATAGAAATAATGGAAAAATGATATTAGGAACAATCTCAATAGTCTCTAACTACAATTATATTGAAGCTTTCATGAGGTGAGCTGAAGCTTCTAAAATACCATCTGCTGTTATTTATCAGAATACAGTAGAAAACCTTCTTATTTTTTAAGACTATTTGGGTGAAAGTAACAGAAATATTGTTAAATCTTCCTTAAACAGACATTATAAGATTAAAAATAATTCATAAAATACTATATTTTTGAAGGTATGATGACAGTCCAATAATTAATACCTTGATAAAAGCTCAGAGCCTTGCTTGTGCATAGATTTATTATGAGCATGTGTGGAAAAACTCCCACAAGCCAATGACTTTTTGAGTGTATTACAATGAGGGCATAGAGACATAAAAGTTGCAAGCTAAAGATGAATGCAAATAAAATTGAGAAGCTTTAATTTTAAAAGTTTGAAAAGATACTTTGAAAACTATCCTTGAGTATGGAAATATGATGAATAAGAAAAAAAAATTAAAAAAAACATAGAAAAAAATATTTATATAATAATAATAATACCCCACTAATTTCTGAAAAAACTTTTAGGTAGAAAACAAGAAGAAATTTCCTTCTGCGCCCACCACTCAGAACAGACCATACTCTGCAAGTAAGGAAAAAAGAACAACTTCAAGGTATACCAGACATCTCATTTGGTTTGTCATGAAATCTTTTAGATGCTATTTTTGCCTATCAAGTGATTTTTATAGATGTATGCTTTTATATTTATACAAATAAATGTATCACACCTTTGGTCCTCCTCAGTCAGCTCCACCATGTGGCTGTCTCTGTTTACTTGCACCAAAAGTTATCAATGTGCTTATGTGATTAATATTACAGCAATGAAACTGTTGCTTTCTGCTTTAGCACTCAAGGCTGACAGCTAAATTCTGTAAACTCCTTCAGTGAAAGGAGGTCCAATGAGCAAAAACAGAGCACCTGAGGCAACCTAGCAGGGCACACTCGGGTGCTAGAGCCTGATTTGTGATCAGACTGGTGCTGGGAAACACGAGGCCCTGAAGGGCCTCCTCTCTTGTAGTGAATTTTGGGCTCACAGGACAAGAGGCTCAGTAACACAGCACAGCTTCCAGGGGCTCCAAGCTGAGAAGCTTCAGCTCTGTAGGTAGCAAATTCAAGGTTGTAAAACCAAAAAATGGAGATCAGGACAAAGAGAGAAGAGTGAAAAAATCCGTAAGATCCTGTGAGCAAATTAAAACTACCATGAGATATGGCATAATACCAAAACAGGGTGAAAATTGTCTGCAGGGTGGCAGGACATGGAACTGACAGAGGCTGAGGCTGTCTTACAGGAGTTGGAAGTCCCTGCAGGCCCCTCAGACCTCCCTTGGGCAGTTCAGGGGAGGCTGTCGTGCTGCCACCCCATCATGAGATTTAGCAGTGGAACTGTGCAGATACAGAGCCCATGGGGAAACCCCAAAATTGTGGGAGAAAGTTAGGAACTAGGAGGAGTTTGGAGGCTGCACTGCAATGAGGATATGTTGGAATAAGAAGTTAGGAGCTTCAGATCCTGTGAGACCTAAGATTACCTTTCTATAGGAGAAAGCTGAGGAGATAGCCTGTGTAGGTGATGTGTTGCCCTGTGTTCTGGTTTTATGAAAATATTGATATGCAGCCTCTAGGATCAGTGAAGTTTCCTAGGCTGGGCATAATGATGCAGAAATTGTGGTAAGGTAAGAGTACAGTCAGGGGCAACAGAGTTCTACAAGATAATGTGGCAGAGGGTGGAAAGAGAAGAAATTAAACCAGAGGATAATAGCTAAAGCCAATAGAACATTCATCTGTTTCTTTGCTTTACTCTGATTTGGTAATGGATTTGCTGAGGTGAGAAGACCATGCCAGAATCTTCTCAGTTGAAAATGGTAGTGGTTTCTCTGTCTTCTACACCTACTACACAACTCCAGTTACACCTACTACTGAGTGGACTTACCTTAATTACAGTATGTAGGATCCTGTAATTATTTATGTGAAAATGGTAAAGGTATCTTACAGAAAGAAAATCAGAAATGGCCATTGATGCATCTTTCATATGAATCCAGGTAATGAAATTGCACTATGTAAATAACTGTACACTCTTAAAAATAGAAAATACAAAAGAAAATATACAAAAGTAGAATGTATTATAAATTTAAAATCTATGTTTCTTGGGTTTTTTTTAGTTCAAAAATAAGAAACTTGGAAGTACAAAGTGCTGATGGTGTTGCAGTACTGGAAGATTGCATAGGTTTTTCTTTAACAAAAACAATAAGCAAAGTTGAAGAAAAACTAAAGAAAGGAGTCTTACCAGACTGTCAAGATGATGATATTATGCCAAGGGCTGGAAATGAAATGGGAACAGGTAAGTTTCCTTCCATGGTTAGTACCTTTATTCTTGCTTCATGACTATTAGAAATGGTTTTCCTGGGGAGAGACAAAAGGAGTTTCTGTAAAAAATATCAGGGAAAATTCTAAAGCCCTTAACTTAAAGGAAAAGGGAAAGAAGGTTTTTCCTCTTTACATAGTCCTAGAGGAAGATCAGGTCACATATGAATGATTATGTGGAAAAGTGAATTTTTATCTTCCTTTCTACCTTTGTAGGAAGGTATTTGGATGGCTACATTGGTTGAATATGTGCACAACATGTGATTCGTTTCACTGGGGAAACAGAAGTACATGATGCTAAGCTTGTATTTCCAAAAACATGAGCTTCAGTCTGGGCCAGACTCTGCCTTTAGAGGCAAAAGCTTTTCCTCAGAACAGTGCTGTGGATCTTAGCAAGTGGCTGAAACAAGGTAATGTTTCAGCTACAGTGCTTGAATTCAAATCCTCCAGATATTTTCCCACTCCAAATGGTGGTTTATGTCTGTCCTAGAAACAGGCATGGAAGGGATTGCAGCATTTGCCAGCGAGGCTAAAGACACATCTGTCATTCTGGCTATGGTGTGATAAAAGTGAGTTTATGTAGTTACTTACAATGCTAAACTGAGCATGAAGTCAGAGATCCACTGCAGTAGCCTGAGCCCTCTCCTTTCAATCTAACAGCTTGATGTCAACAAGCATGCCAACACAGAAATAGCTTGGTTTCTAACCTCATGTAATTCTGTGCACATCTTCTGTTACCAAGTCTCCCTAAATAGATCCTCAGATAACTTTTTTATAGTTTTCTTCCTGAACCAAAAAGAAATTGTTTTGGCTTGCATTGGAAACTTACACCAAATTAATTCAAGGCAACTCAGGAAGAGTTATTGCTGGTGCCTTGCACCTATCGGGGACCAAGGGTATGTATTGGAGTATTGAGGATTGTTTGTGTAACTTTAATGATGAAATTAAAATCCTCTGGATTGATTTTTGCATTTTGAATTTAATATTGACTGTTTAGAACACTCAGAATGCCTCCTTAATGTGGTAAATAAGCTATTGCAGAGCATTCCAGCAGACTCCCAGAACAGTTAGGGTGTTCACAAGAAAGCAGACACAAGTATTAAGCAGGCCCTGTTACAGAGAGGGATAATCCATAATGGATTCCTTAGGCCTGTGTGCCTGTGCCCAGCTATTTAGGCCAACGTGCTGATAAGATTCCATAGCACTGTCTTTTCCCTGAGCTTCTTGCAGCACTCCTCCTGGAACTGGGTTCCCTGTATTTCATGATCACAGTTTACCACAGTGCAGCCATTTTTCTGCCAACACAGTAGCTTAGACATTATTTTAGTCTGGGACTGTTTTTTTGGGTTATAATTCAACTCTGCAGTAACCAGTGATGATAGAAGCACACAGACATAGAGAAGGCTGAACATGAAGCTCTATTTTTATCTAATGTACCCTCACACATATGAATAAAGTACCTGCATGTATTGTTACACTTCCTGTTAATCTTCAGCTTCTCTCAAGAATTCAAGACATCTGTTCTTTCTTGTAGGGTATCAGAGTCTCTCAGATATCTTTTTCTTATTTACCAGTCCCTAAATCATTGGTTACTTTATAACCTAAGACCATCCTATGAAGTGATACTCCCCCTTATCAGCCTTATCACCTTTAGGTGATTAAAATTGACCACTTGGGAAGCTAATTGTTTAATTATCTTTACCCCTTGTCAGAATTCAAATTATTTGGATCACAGGCACCTCACAAGTGCAATCTGGTTCTAGTTGTGCACTTGAATTTTCACAAGTTTTACTACTAAGTGCTCTTAATGACACACAGCTGAATAAGGCAGAAGTTGTCTGAGGACTAATAGCTGAGTAAAAGAGGAAACAAAATGGTAAAAATCACAGAATCACTAGGTTGGAAGAGATGTTCGAGATCATCGAGTCCAACCCCAAAGAAGCATTTTTTACAGGTAGTGGTATAGCCCTAGAGGAATCTGTCATGGAGCTTACATTGAGAGCTGGTAAAGAAATTTGTCTTTGAATCAATGATTTTAGGGTAGTTAAAACTGATGCTGAAGTATTGCAAAAGAATCTCATGGTGCTGAGTGAGGTGATGGAACACAAGTTTGTATTGTGTATTAAAGAGTGCAGAGTAACACTGACAGAAACCACAACTATCCAATTCCACCTGCTACATAACTCCAGTTACACCTGCTACTGAGTGGACTTACCTTACTTAGTGATAACTAAACAAAATCTCCAAAAGCATAAACTTATTGCCTGTTCACAGTGGAAGAGGCAAATTAATTTTTAGAAGTCCTTCAGAAGATAACAGAAAACAGAATATTGTACTGTTACCATTATGCTATTATATAAGTGATGCTAACCCATCTTGAGAATGGCACAAAGTTCTGCACACCCCATCTCAAATCCAGGATGCAGAACTAGCAAATATTCAGAGTGTACAGTGCAATTACAAGTGTAGAACAGCTTGAATTTGAATCTTCAGTTTGAAAACAAAACAATTAAAGGCAATATGAAAGATCTGTA
This sequence comes from Erpornis zantholeuca, assembly GCA_013400515.1. Taxonomy (NCBI): domain Eukaryota; kingdom Metazoa; phylum Chordata; class Aves; order Passeriformes; family Timaliidae; genus Erpornis; species Erpornis zantholeuca. Next base: position 243,427 of record VZTN01020668.1, read on the forward strand.
ATGAATACAGTAATGGTAAAGAGAAAGCTGTCTTTCCCTAGTGCAAACACTAGTAAATGCCACACTAAATTGGATTTAAAGGGAGCTCTACAAAGTGTTTCTCTTTCACATAATGCATAATTAAATTAGCCAGCTCATTGCCAAAGGATATGGTAAATGCCAAACTACAATATATTTTTGAAGAAAATCAAACAACTTAATAGTATAGAAGTACCTGAAAAGAGATTAAACATGAATGTTTCATTATAGTCTCCATCTTGATAGCCACTAATTACCAGAAGCTAGCAAGGATATAACAGGAGGAATAAAAGTCAGCCTGTATCATATTTTTTCATGGTGTTTTCCTAAGTTGTACTTATTGCTGGCCTCTGCAGAGTTAGAGCTTAAGCTGCAATTGATGAGGGAAGGTGGGTGAAAATAAACAAATTCCTGTTACAGCAAATGAACACATGTACCCATGCATTTCTCCACCCTTAGATCCAGATAGTCCTCCTCCACTTTATTCTTTTCCCCTTGTAACTACTGTGAATAATGGTTATTCCTGTGTTAGTCAACTTGATCCTCAGACTGTTTCCATGCTTTATGCCTTTAGAAGTTCAGGGGAAGTTCCTTGTGAATGATGTGGGGAATAGGAAGTATGAGAACAGACTGTTCACACAGCTGCTAGGCATGCCAGTCCATTTCTTAGCTTTCCAGAAGCAAGAAAGTATTTAATTTGGAAAAAAAAATCTGATTAAATGGATTTAATTTTAAACTATTAGTTGAAGAATGTTAGCAGTTTACTTTTAAAAAGCATAGACTACTGTGTGGGAGGGGAATTTACCTGTTGGGAGGGGTTTGCAGTTTACATTGAATTCCTTGTTGTGCACAGTTTAAAATTACTTTGGCTGTAACTACAGAAGTTGCAGCTCCAGCTGGATTGCAATGTAGGCATGCCCTACAATATAGTTCTGTTGACTTCAAACTCAATAAGTGCTGTCATGTACAGCATGGTATGATACAAGTTTTCAGTAAGTTTCAATTTTGAGAATTATGAGTCTTTTACATTTTAAAGATGTCAAGTTCAGTCATTAAAAGGAAAAAATCTATACAAAGCTCTGCCTGAAAAACCTGCAACACTTTTTTAGAAATCTGAGTTTTTATTTGCCTATTTCTCTTCAATAATTATAAACAATGTAATGTGTTTTTAAATACAAGAAGATGAAAGTGAGTTCTTGCATCAGTTTTAGTTCTTTTCTGCATTGAATAATGAGTACTTTTGTATATTAAATGTAACTTTTCATGTTCACAGAAGCTCAAATCAGATTTCTTAAGGCAAAGTTACGTGTGACACAGGAAGACTTGGCAAATGTAGTGTTTGAATGCAGGAAAAAGGTAAGAGATGAATTTTTTATCTAGAAATGGAATAGGCTTCTCTTTAAGAATCACAAAACAGAATTCTCTCAACCTTTCCTTTTCAAGTATTAAGAGTTAAAGTTCAATTTTTTAAAAATACCCTATGAATTTAGAGTCAGGAGTGGTAATTTCTGTATGTCATCTTGGGCTAAAAGCTTGTAAAATGAACTTAATGGAAAATAATTTGGGGCTGGAAAGAACCACTGGGAATGAAGATATGCCCCAGCTGTAGGGGCACTGTGGTGCTGCAAACTCCCAAACCATCACTGCTGGGAAGGAGAGCAGAGCCTGAGAAAAAGGAGGAAGAAACAGTAGTGGTGAAAGGCAGATTGCAGTGAGAGAAGGAGAGTGGTGCAGAGGCAGCTGCTGGGATGAGATGGATGTTTAGGGTGGAATGAGAAATAGAACAGCTTGAGAAATACAAAAGCTTGAGAAATACAGTCAGGTGCTCTCAGTGTCGTCAGTGCATCAAGTGTGGAAAGAGCTTCAGGTTTAAGTGGAATATTGTAATCAAAACAGATATTAGGCTCTGTTCTCAAGAGTACAATTGATGCACAATGGATGATATTTGGAATTACATATTTGGGCAGATCAGACTGAACTTAAGGCATTGTGAAGCTACACTGATATTTCACTGTTAGAATGTACAAGTGAGTTTTATGATCTGCACTGTCTGGCAATATATTTTAAAGTGATGCTCAAGCAGCTCTTGAACTGTAAAACCCTAAGTAGTTCATATCTGTCTGCCAGAGAGATCACTTCTTATTCATGTATTTGTAATCAAGCAAGGTTTTTGACCTAACTTTCCATTTTACATAACTGGATTATTTTTAGTCGTGGTCTCTTAACTTCAGAATACTTTTTTCCACCTATTCTCCAGGCCCAAATGTGACGATGACATTAAGAACATATGGCAAAACACCTATATGTTTTCTTACAAGCTTTTAATTTAGCATTAAGGAGCAGGATGATATTAAATGAGTTTTTTGAGATGAGTACATGAAGAAAATCTTCCGAAGTAATTAGATTTTGATATTTTATATCTGTACTTTATTTTTATCAACACAGGTCCTTCTGCATTTCAATACTTTTATGCTGTAATCAGAAGAAAGTAGTTACATTAGATTTTAAAACATTTTCATTTTCAAATAAAATATAATTTTGTCAGTAGCTATTGAACTTCATCATTCCATGCCAAAACCACTACAGAATTCAGTTACTGTAGCAGATGACAGACAACCTTGTACTTATTCTTGTCCTGCTCCCTTAGTACTTTGTATGTAAGTGTATCATTTTGGGTTCTAGTTTCGCTGGTGTGAAAATAACTTTATTACATTCAGAAGGTCCCAAAAATTTCATTTTGGCAAAGCCTTGAGAAAGATTTTGGATTTGGTTCCAAGTCACAGTCCAATTGTTATAAGGAAGCAGTAAATCTGTTTAAATATAAAGAAGTGGGAGTTTCTGAGGTGCATGAAGTCATGAGAAGCTTAGGATGAAGCACACAGATTTCCCAGGTGGGAAGCTTGTATTTCAAGGGGCTGAGAGAACAGCAGAGAGAGACATTTTTTACAGAAATTCCATTTCTGTATGTGCCTTTTTTTTCTTAAAGAAAAGCAGGGGATAATGTGTCTCTGAAATAATCTACATTAGTATTCACTTATAAAGTTTGAAAGGTTATAAAAGAAAAATGCCTTGAATTATAATGCTTAATGTGGGATGTAATTGCCAGTAGGTCATGAATCTAATAAGGGATTCACTTCATGTTAAGAGAATCTTAAATTTGAATACTTGATGTATCCTGGATCATTAGCTTGCTTTTAAGTCAAAACCAGATAATATCCTAAAACATAATGGATTGGTTTATCACTAATTATATTCTTTTCCTTTTCCCATAATTTTTCCTAATGTGTGCATTTAGCTATTCTCATGAAATTGTCACAGGATACCTATGTGCCACTGTTATTCATATTATTCTGTAACATTTTGATTATTTTCAAAACTTTTGGGCTATGAAAAATGTTTTACATACTGCTACAGGAGAGTTTCAAGTAAAAACTGCTGAAAATAAAATGAGAAAAGTGCTACTGGTTTTTAAAGTATTATTGTGGTAAAACAGTGTTTTATTTCCTTAGTCTTGTTGCTATTTCTAGATCTACAGCACATATATTCTTACTGCCTTTTATTTACAAGACATTATTACTGCATTACCCTTCTGCTTCCTTGCAATAATTTAGTTGGGGTTTTTTGCTAATTACTGCCATACAGGATGATGAAAATCAGAATTTAGAAACTCGGCTTAAAGATACTGAAGAAGAAAACACAAGACTGCAACGAACACTCAGCCTGCAGCAGTCTCAGACTGAGAAGTACAAAATGTTGTCACAAGAAGCAAACAAAAAAAACGAAGGGTTACAACAAGAGGTCACTGCACTAGAAAAGGTACTGCAGATATTAGTTTCATTTATCTCAAAAAAGGGAAAAACCTGCATCAAATTACCCTCTGTTCCCTGATGGATTGATAGAGCTGTATCCAGTGATCTGATTAGTGTTTCAATGTCTGTTAATAGTTTTATAAATTGTATTTTAAAATGGCCTAATAATTTTTTTAAAGGAAAAAATAATGTATTTTGCTAACTGCTTTTCTTCTGCCTCTACAATCACATATTTCTTTGTTTCAAAATTAAATTCCTGTGTAAAAGACCCACAAGAGACAAAACTACCTTTTCAGAAACCGCTGTCAAATTTAAAAAAGAAAACTACAAGGAAATTCAATTTTTCAGGTTTTAATTATAATTTTTAAAAAATTGCTTCTGTAAATTCTATTGTAAGCTGTAGAACCTAATGAAAATTTTTAAAAAAGCACCTGCAGCTTATGATAGTATCTTGTGCAGGTAAAGGAAGGGATGCCTGTATTGTTGCACATGGGCTGTTGGAAAAGCAGGCACTGCAGTGTGGCTGAGTCCAAGTGAGTGTGGCTGCTGCTGTCCCACACACACAGCGGTGCCCGTGCCTGGCACAGCAGATGGCTGCCAACACAGCTTGGTTTGTTTGGAACTTAATCTTAAGGGCAGCACGTGTTTTTCTTTAATTCCTCAGAGCTAGAGAGGTTGACTTCAAAACCATGTCATACATACAGTGTTGTGTAGTACGTGTGATACAACCAGGAGAATGTTTCAGTTAAAAATTTGGGGAACACAGAACACAACTCAGCCCATCAAAGTCTCCAACTTCCATTAAATCATGTTATGGATTTGTGTGGGCATGCTTGTATCTTAATGTTTCATAGTTCTGGCATTTTAAAACTAACATGGTCTTTGTGTTCTTTTTGTGCAGATACTTGGAGGTTTTAAGTTTTACCTTACACTGATTGTGATTCTGTCAGAAAAAATATTCAGTACTGGTATTTATCCTACTCATCAGCTCAGAGCAAATAAGGCCTTAGAGATTTACAGTCATTTAGTCTCTTATCTTAAAGCAAGGCAGAACAAAGTATATTCAAACCATCCTGGACATAAGATTGTTTCACCTGTACTTAAAGCCTTCTGGAATGGCAAGTTCAACCATTTCCTTGCACACAGTCACAGTTATAAAGTGTTTAGGAAATGGGATGAAAAGTTTATTCACTTCCACTGTACTGGTGCCATATCCAGAATACAGTCACTTCCCTCGCTGGTCTTTGCTTTGGATTTACCATCCTCAGTTGCTTCCTTTATTCCTCATAGGCTGTGTTTTCTAGAATTCATCAAGGTTACCAATCAGTCACAATCACGAAAAATAGTGCTAATTCTTTATAATACTAAGACAGCAAAAAAACCAAATGTATGTAATGAAAGGTGCTCTGCTAATTCAGAAGTTATTTTACATATTTTTTCTGCTATAATAAATTATCTAACTGCAAAGACCACACATGTAAAAATAATTTTACAGTAACTGCTTAAATCTCCTGTGGATTTAGGAGTCTGAAAACTGCTCAATTTTTTCAATATGAAGCATTATTCAACCTTATTTAATTAAGGTAGTGTAGCTCAATTCTAGACATTTAAAAGCAATTTCCTGTGAACACAGGCTTGAAATGGTGCTACTGTGCTGCTAAACTCTCACAGCTCTTACTTTCAGTCTAAAAAAAGTTTTCTGTATAGCTGAGAGAGCACAAATGTAACCTCAAATGATTTGGGGGTTTTTATTGCCTTTTCTGTTGTTGCAATGTAAATGATGGTAGACTTATGCTGTGATACATGCTTCCCCATGCTCCTTAGATTATCAAGTTTTTATAACCTCATTAATGCCCCAGGTACTTTTTGTATGTGCCTAAGCAAAGATTCTCACCTGCTTTTCACAGTTTACCTGAAACATGGTATCTACTTTGATATTTTTCAATTTCATTCTTTTAGTGTTTGGTCTCTGTCAATATTTCTTCTGCAGCACCCACCCAAGGCAGCAGCTGAATTCTGATGCTCCCAGAAACTTCCATCCTTTTTTTTCCCAGCAAATTTTTTTCTGTCTACTTGATCTAATGAATGCTATCACCTCTCCTCTCTCTTTTTCACCACTGGTGTACAAGAACATTCTTTCCTTTGTGTGTTCAGCTTCCCTCTAATGTTAGATAGAGAACAGGGGAACACCAAAATTGTTCTCTTACTCTTTTTAAGCTTTTGTGCAGGGGTTTATCACTTGCCTCGAGGAAAGATTTGATGTTGAGTATATGTTCTCTCTCAACTGTTTTTGGGGAGGTGTTGCAGAGCTTCCTAAATATAGCAGTGCTGCCTATGCTGCTGCTGGGAGGACAGAAGGCCTGGTGAGGGTTACTCATGGGCCATCACAGCCCCTGCTGATACTCAAGTGCCTCAGCCATGTCAGAGCAGTGGGGAAAATCCAGCAACTGAAATGGGATACAAATTTAAAACAAAGTAGTTTATTCTCCCCCCTCTTAGGAAACATTATGTGAGAAAACTAATCCAGCTTTGACTTAAAGTATTGAAGAAGTGGCAGAAACCTTGCCTAGTTACAAAATAAAACACTTATTTCAGGCATTCTTAAGATTAAAAACTTGGAGTTGAATATATTTAACAATATACCCTCACTGGATGACTTGCAGAAAAGTCCTTGATAAGGTGTTACGTGTGACAGTAAATGTCAAAAATCCCTAAAAGAATTCTTAGAATTCTTTCATTAAACGATCTGATTAGCTGATAAGTAATTTGCATTGCACATAGACTATTTTTTTGTCATTTAATGCTCGAAAGACTATATTCCAAAGCTTTTAATATTAATGCAGAATAAAATACATAGCACAAAAGATTTAGTTGACTTTATTCACAGCTCCATCATCTTGATACGAGACAAAGAGGTCAATTAGTATGTATTTCTTGGATAAATGATGTGGAAGTCTTAAGTAACCACCACAGAGCAGGTGTAGAATTGAGAAAATAGAAGAATTACTCAGAAATGAGGCAGTCTGAGGGCTGCCTCATTATCAGTAAGCCCCCTCTCTACCTTGAGTCGGTTAAAAGAATCTTTCTGTGCCTGTTACTAAAAATTTGGTACTTTAAAGAAAAAGTCTATTTCTTTTTCATAAAACACAAGATGCACTCTTTCTGCCAGAATTGTTTCTTTTACTTTGTCTGTTATCTATATTCCCTGATTAGTCTCATTACTCTGTTCCTCACCTTGGTCTCTTTCTCTCATCTCCCCCCTTACAGCACTATGAAATACTGTCAGCAGAGGCAAGAGACAACTGTTTTGATTGGTGCCATAACACTTGATGAACTATTTTACTACCCTCAGCCATCGTCAGTAGGCTGCTTTAACTTCTTGGTGATAATTGCACATAGTGATCTCTGGGGCAAAGAGGTGAAAGGAACAGGTGGGAAGAAGCAGCTGGGAACATGAGCCACCATTCCAAACTCTGTCACAGAGTGGACACAGTGATTTTTTTTCTCTTTTTCTGACTGATCATACAAGGTTTTCCAGTCAGTCCTGTGGTCTTCCGTGATCAGCTTCACAATTATTCCAATAGAAGCTTAAAAAAAATAAAGATGAGAAAGATCCCTTTTCAAGATTTCAGTGGAGAAGGGGATGTTTTAATAGTAGAATTGTCTTTGAGACAGATTCTATCTGCAGGCCAAAGAAGTTCACAGACTTCAGCTTTCAAGGGTGAGCCTTTTTGTAAGTGTGTTGTTGATACAGGATTCATTAAAATACCATAATTTGTGATGTTTTTATTGCCTTTGTTCTTGCTTAAATAGGAATTGGAGAATCTAAAGCGTGCCCAAAAGCAGGCTGCAGCCACTCAGAGTGCAACAGAGGTTCGTTTAAACAGGGCCTTGGAAGAAGTGGAGAAGTATAAAATGGAGCTGAATAAACTGAAGCAAAGCAACAAGGTACTGTGGCTTAGGAAAAGAATTTCTAGTCTGTAATCACTCAGTAATGCTAGAATGAGACAAAAAGCTTGATGGGCTTTGGAAGCATCATATCTCTTACAGGCAGCCCCAAAATTAACTTGGAGCAAATCACAAAAGGCCTCAAGATGTTACCTTAGATGACACTACTGCAGCCTCTGCAGGAGGAGGAAATGTACAGAATGAAGTTAAAGCCTTTCTGATTTTCCTCATTGGTGTGAAAATGAGACATGTTTAGAAAGAGGGAGAAGTACACAAACACACCTAATTCATACAAAGGCAAACCACAGCTCTTATTGCCAAGATTTTCTTTTCTCTTTTAAGCTTTGATGTGGGAGGATTTTGATTAATCCCATTTCTTTTCAGAAGTGTCATGTGTGGCTACTGTTTGTCATTTTCTTATGTAATGCCAGGTTTTATTGGTTAAAGCACCACTTCCATAATTAATACATTTATCCTTTTCTTCCCTTGGTAGGATGTAGCTAACCAAGAACTCAAAACAATTGAAGAATTAAAATCAGAAAACAAGAAACTGCAGAAACAAAAAGGAGAGCTAATTACAGGTTTTAAAAAGCAGTTAAAGTTAATTGATATTTTGAAGAGACAAAAGGTAAGGAGCAGAGTATGAGTGTATTTCAGTTAACAACCTCTAGCTATATGTGTCTGTTGTCCAATAAAGTAGCCTGAAAACTGTGAGTTTACATGGAAGGAAATTAAAATTAGAGGAAAGTATCCTAAGAGATATTGCCCAAATTGAACAATTTTTCCACTTACTAGTTCCATCACACCTTTCACTTAAAATACTTGGGATGTGTGCAGTCATTTCTATCAGTTTTCCTTCTGAGGCTGCATGAAGATGTGGAGAGCTGTGGGCTGCACATTTGTCTAGACAGGACCTTAACACCCCAGAGCAGGCCACCTCCAATTGCTTACTCTGCTGAATCTCATGGGATTCATTTTGCAATGGAGTCAATGCACTTCTTACACTCAAACCAAAGCTGTAAGACTGTAAGCTAAAGCAAGCTGTGTGGTTACCTGTTAAGCAGGACCCCCTTTAGGAAGGGCCAGCCCTACAGGTATGAAAATAGAACATTTGATTTACCCTTTGAGTACTCAGTGATCACCAGACATTTAGTAAACATTTTTGAAGCTGTTGAGCCCCTAGAGGAAGAATAGTTCTGTATGAAGTGGCAACTTCAGGGAGCAAAATATACACACTTACCCTAAGAAGTGGGAACTGCAATATGAAACTCCACCCTTGAATCTGGAATACCTCCCCAGTACAGGGTAAAGGAGGACAGGTGCGTGGAATACAAGCAATTGGGGCTGCTTATGCATTTCTAGTGCAAGAGAATTTTTCTGGCAGTAACAGGATGCAGGGGAGATCCTGGGGATTCATCCAACAGCAAAAGTGATAGCTGAGCCTTCGGCTGGCCCTTCTAGCTCTGCAAGTTTATTTTGAGAATGAAAACTACACAGCACTCACTCAAAATATGTTCTTATAGATGAGGTAGCTCATTGTCCTCTGGAACATCAATTCATGGAAATGAGTGTCACAGAGCAGCATTTCTGTTCTGTTCTGACTGGGAACCAAACCCATGGTCTTAGACAAGTGTCACAAATTGCATTAAATACATTTTTATACAATTACAAATGCTGTATCAGAACTACAGGTAGGAGAGAAGAGCATTTACCTTTTCATACAAAAAGTCTTACTCTCGGAAGAAAGATGCTGTGAGTTTTCCTTTCTGAGGAGACTGGGGCTAACCCTGCCCCTTGCAGCTTCTGGCAGAAGGCACTGGGGAAGGGCAGCTGAAGCTCACATGTGCTCAGTATTCACAATCAGTGGAAGGACTTCAAGTCTGCTTCAAACAGGCCTTTTTTTGAATGAATTAGAAAAACCTGATTTAGGCTATTTGGGTAGTATTTGTGTGGCAGGTTCAGATGCACAGAGCAGACAGAGCCTGAAGAATGACAGAGGGAAAAAATTCCCCAAAGACATTAAATATCAGGAATAGGATGATTTGCTTTGTAATAGCTTTAATGTTAAATTGTATATTGAAAGAATGTGGACCAGTTTTCTTACACTTGTTCTTCAGAAGTCACCAGAGTTATCAGATTTTCAGGAATTTCTGTGCTTTAATAAAATGCATAAAATATCCCAGTGATCTGGGATTTTTGTATTGGTCATTCACACTATTTTACCTTCTGATTTTGGTTTTGTTTTTGGTTGTTTTTTTTTTTTTTTTTAGATGCACATTGAAGCTGCCAAGATGCTTTCTTTTACCGAAGAGGAATTCATGAAAGCTCTTGAGTGGGGAAATTATTGATCCCATTAAATAACAACTTCTGCTTGAAAGATGAGTCAGATGGTACATTATTTTGAGACTGTGTATGAGTCCTTGTTAATAGTTAATAACTGTATATCCCACTGAATTGATTGTGTTGATTTTACTTATGTTTAAATTGTTTAAATTTTGTAAGCCTGATAGCTTGTGTTGTAATGTATGAAATACAAATTTCTACTTCATTGTCAGACCAAACTGTCCATTCTGTAAGGAACAGAGAAGCTCAGACCATGCAAGGAATATTCCAACAAGTGAACTTGGTCATCAGTTTGCTCTGTTTTAGCATTTAAAGCTGTACCTTACCTATGGTAATATTCAATCCAAGGAAGTCAGGATTTAGTCTCAGAAAATTCCTTGTTGCAACCGAAATAAATTAACCAGTGATCCACTTGAGAAGAAAATGTCATGTCCTTTTTAAAACACGTGGTTGGAAAATTGGCCTTGTCTGTTCTCTGTAACAGATCTCCCCTCAAAGCTAGCTGGTCTGGCATCTAATTTAAGCACCAACAGCTCTTTTATAGAAATGACCCTAACTTGTTTTAGCCATTACATCTTAGCCCCTGGCTGGCATAACTGTACATGAGACTTGCCTCTCCTTGCCCAGACTCCATGGTCCCATAGAGCTGTATTGTGTATAACTTCCTTCAGTCAAGGTGAAAATATTAAACATTTCCCTGGCCATCAGCTGCTGCTTTGGGATACAGGCAGGAGCGATGACTCCACATTCACAGGTGGTCTACAATTAACAGTTGTCTTAACAATTTCATTAGTCATCATTGTAATCAACAACTAGAAAACAGATTCAGGGTGGATGAGCTGAGCCTGTTGTGCATACATTAATGAACAGGAGCAATACAAGCCTGTGCTGCTTGCATGAACTCCTGCCAGACCTCAGCTATTGCAATGGATTCCTCCCTCTAAGTAAGTGAAAAAGAACATGAGATAAAAATTAGTTAATTTATGCACTGAAACAAAGGTGTATATACAGTGGTTCTGACCTCAGAATGGAACAACATCTCTGCTTAGATCCTACCAGTGAAGTACCTCAGACCTACCCTGTGGAGATGAGACACTACATTTGGATGAGCATTGCAGTAGTGTAATGTCAGGACAGTCACATCTTCCCAGAAGTAGTGCATTAGGAGAATCCTTTAGTCCAGACCGGAATACACACGCGAGCTTAGGTTTCTGCTGTGTTGCTGAAGAAAACATTTCTGACATAGCTACATGACTAACTGAGAGTAACTGAGAACTCCAGAACAGTTTATTTGTGAAAAATGCAAGTGGAGCACACACTTATATAAAACTAACTGCTCATCAGTATAGAACTTCAGTCTTGAAAGGAAGGCTTTTAGTGCTATTAAAAAGGAATTCCTCACTCTTAACAGCAAATGGAAGTTTTCACTGGGAATCAGCTGACACCTAGTGGTAAAGCAGGCGCTGAGCTGGGGGAAGGTTCAGCGCTCTTCTGAAAGCTCATTACCTCTTCTCTGCTGATAAGCCAACCTGAAATCTTCTCCAAGCATGTTAATGTCGTTTTCGTCTTTGAGTATTCCCTGCATTAGCAGGAAAGAAACATGTCAGAAAGTAAAACAGAGGTATTACTATGGATGTCTGAAATTTTCCATGGAAGCAAATACGGTATCCATAATAGTTATGTTACTTCTAAAACAAGCCTAAAAATCAAGCCTGAAAACAGTCACAGAACCTGACCAGATGAATTACAAATTGGCCCTAACCCAGACCCCCCCTTTTCTGCCAAAAGACAACATTTAGCAGCATTCTCTTGCTCACAGGAATGATTGCAGTCACTACAGCACAGGAGCAAGTTAAGTAAAATCAAGCAACTGCAGTGAAAAGAGGCCCTGGCTGGGCTGGGGCTCTGTCTCCACCTTTACCTGTGTTGGAATTAGCTCATACAAAGAAATAACTTGGGAAATAAAGTAATGCTGGACAACTTAATCAAAAACTATGTTTTTGGGAACAGAAGTGAGGCACCTAGAAATCTAAATTTCTAATTAATTCTAAAGTAATTTTACAGCTAAAAATATGTATGACCCACAGAACAGGCCTTGAAGCATTTAAAAAAGAGGAAATTACAAACTGCATTTATATTGGAAAGTTGGAATTGGAATTTGGTAGCACTTTGCTATGTAACCATTTTGAGTGAAGTAATGTGATGTAGGAGCACCCAACTCAGACACAGTGCTGAAGCAGAGACCAGAAAAGTAGATCATCATACATGGCACACTTGTGAGCCTTGGACACTGAAATTGCCAAGGCTTCCTACAGCAGCAAATTCAAACCAGAAAAGTATCAAAATGTTGTCATTATGTGGTACCTGTTAATTAAATCTACATTAGAGAACAACTTGCTCCAAATGTTACAAATTCTTGCACCAATAATTGTACTAATTTTTGAATAAAAATTAAACTCTGCTCTACTTAACATTTTCCAGTATTGCAGAATTTCTTTAACCAGCTGGATAGTTCCCTCCCTACTGTACATGAATTTTTACATCCCTAAGGCAGCTCTCTGCTCATTTGTGTACTATTAGGAGATCGTTCCAATTATGAAGCATAATACAAAATAAATTGTAGTTTATTCCCATTGCAATAACTGCTTCCATCTTTTTAACTTTTAAAAACACAGGGATGAACAGAGCAAGCTTGGAAATACTTCTGTAAATGCTGCAGTTCATTGCAGTGCTGCAGAGTCCATAGTTATGGAATATTTGGCAGACAAGCCAGAGCTGCAAGAAATTTCTGCCAAAATCCCAACTGAAAAATTTGGTGGAAACAGGTTTTAGGATGTCGTGGACCCCTTTCTAACTGGAGAAGCCCTGGTGTAGAACTCATGCTCCATATTTCAAACACTGGACGTGCAAAGCACTGTGGAAGCTTTCAGCAAGTTCTGTACAAGGCATCAATAGTGCCAGAGAGCCCAAAGCCCCTGAGCAGAAGGAGCAGTGCTGTAAATAGGCCCCAGCTCAAAAGAAAAAGGAAGAGATGAGTGCAGGTGAGCTAACACAATAAGGACATCCACTGACTCCAGGAACTCACACAGTACTGCAACTTCACCTGAACTATCCAAGAGAATACCAATTTACAGGACAGACGTTAAAGGTATTTAAAATAGAATTCACTTACTCGAGGAAGATAACCCAGCAATTTCCATGCATGCTCTTTCAAGAGTTTCTGCCTCTCTTCTTCAACAATTGCACGGATACTTTCTTGTCTTCTCTTCTCTAGCTCTCTTTCTTCAACTTCACGCTCCTACAATAAACAAGATTTCCCAAGTTCTGTTTCAGCTCTGTGAACATTTGTTTCCACCACTGCATAAAGAGAAAAATTTTAGTGGAGTAAATTTTGAACTTCCATTTACTAATTTCCTCGTCACAGGAAATTCTCTTGAAAAGGATGGAAAAGTGTATTTAAAAAAACACTACAAAAACTGTTTAAACAATACCTGTTTGGCAACTGGAAAACAATCTCAGATAAAAGAGAAAACTGAATGGCAAGTCATGGGGTGAGTCTGCTGTCCAAGTGTTTGGTGTCAGAAGCCTGTTTGAAGGCAAGCAGTGTTCAGTCCTGGTGGCTTTCTGGCTCTCAGACAAGTTAGTCTGTTCCTGCCCTACTGCTGTAATCCAGGAAAAGGTGCAATAGGTATGAATTCTCACACTGATGACTGGAAATTGTAATTCACATTACACAGGTGATATATACCCTATAAACAGTTATGAAAACAGCAGTATGGGATTCCATGTCTTGCTTTCAGCTTACATCTTTTCTTCCTCACATCACAATTCAAGAGACTTAACCTAAAAGCAAGGCTGGACCTTCCCCTCATCACACATCATTATCAGTACAGCTGACCAGGGATGTGCAACTGGACAGCAGTTGTGTTGCAGATCTCATGGCTCTTGAAGAGGTCTTTGCACAGCACATCAGCTACACAGGGGGCCAGGGACGGTGTTGACCCCAGCCCCTCGAGCAACAGTAGTTAGCTCTAAAAATACTTTTCTCTTGTCAGAAACCAAAACAAAGTCCTGCTTCCCCCTGCATGATTCTCTGCAAGTCCCATCACCTTTCCTTAGCAATGCACTGTCCCTTAGGATAGCACAAGTATTCCCAAATGAAACACTGTGCTCAAACCAAAGGGGCATGTGAAACTCTTACTTTTTCTGCAATACACTGTTTGCGACGGTCCTCGAGAATTTTCTCCACAGCCATTTTGTGTTCCAGCTGTTTCATTCTCCGTTTCTGCACGTTCAGCTGCTCAATGCGATCGTCCTCGGCGAACTTGGCCAGAATGCGCTGCCGGAGAGCTTCCTCCTCTTCTCTCATAGCTTGTTGTGCTGCTGCCTTCAGAGCACACTGCTCTTCATATGCTTGCCTTAAGTCTAGGCGCTGCCTTATTCTCTTCTCAATTTCTGCCTATAAAGGAATTTAGTAACATGCAGTGTTACTGAACATTGAAAAATTCTCAGCAGCAGCAGCAGCCAATCTACTCCATTTCTCTTGGAATAAATTTACTGCAGCTCTTAACTTGTAGCATAACTAACTGGAGCAAACATTCCATATCTGACAGTGCTCTCCAGTATTAATCAGCTTGGCAAATATTACAAGATTCTCAAAATCAAGTCCAAAACAAAAGATTTTTTTTCCTTCTATGATGAAGCGAATCAACAACACAGTCATCCTGAACCATACTCTAAAAACAGCAGTGTTTGGTATCTCAACCTATGTTACATTTTGCTTTTCACCCACAGCAATGTAAAACAGAGTGTGGCCAGGCCTGTAAGAAATGGACATCCAGAAGAAAAGCAGTTAATTAAACTACTAAGCTCAAACCTAAACTTGAAAGTTACTGGTATTCTCCTTCACGTGATAAATAAAAGTATAAATGGGGCCATAAAGGTATTCAAAACCTGCACTTGTCTTCTTGGTTGAAATTAAAACAGAAATGCATTAGGAATGGAAAAGCAAACTCAAAAGTGCAAAATTTTCCCTCCAAAACCTAAGCTAATGTACAAACTGCCTGACTGAGAACACTTAGGAAATAGAGTTCAAAATAAATACTTTGTGCTAGTACAGAATTGGAAACTATTCTAATTCATTTAAGACTCCTAAAACCATATCAGAATTAAGCCTTTTGAGATAGCTCACAGTCCAAAATGGGCTCAAGGAGTCCCTCAAACACATCCCAAAGGCACATATAACACTGCAGACTTAGAAATCCAAAGTGTGTAAAAAAACCCCTTCATGTACCTGCCAGCACTTACCATCTCCTTCTTCCTTTCCATGTCTTCTTGTTTTTCCAGGTACAGATCTTGGCGGATTTGTTCCTGTTCTTTACGCCTCTGTTCTTCTCTTTCCATGGTCTTGGCAAGCTATTACAAGAAGGAAAGGTTTCTAAATGAAAGACAAAAAATAGAAAACAATTTTTTGTACAATTTCAGTTTTTGATACCATGTTTTGAACTCTCTGTTTTTTCTCTTCAGTGTCTCGAACTTTAGCCATCCAATCATCTTCTCTTTGTCGTTGCATGTTGGCAAACTCCATAATTTTCCTATTTTCTTCTTCCATCTCTTCCTGTTTCCTTTTCCTCCAGATAGCTTGTTCTCTTATAAACTCTTCAATATATGTCTGAGTTTGTTTTATTTTATCTAACTTCCGTTGTTTTTCCCTGGAGAAGATAGGAAAAAGAAGTTCAAATAGTTATTTAACATACTGCAGAGTAATGTTAAATTAACCAGATGCTTGCCATTAACAATATATTACAGAGTCTAACAAATTACTCTCCCTCCATTCAGCTAAAAACTAGATAGCTAAATTGGAAATACATAGTAATGAATTGCCCTAACACCTTTCTGTACACAAAAGTACTCACTGCTGCTGCATTTTATGGCCCATCAAAAAGAAAGAAAAGGAAACCCAATAGCACCACAACTGTCCCCCCCCACACACAATACAATGTCCCCAGAAACCTCCTTCCCTGTTCCTAAGACATGCAAACCAAGCACCTGGTGGCAAGGCAGGAACACAAGGCGAGGCAGAAATATGTAACACACTGTTGTGTTCAGCATGATGGGCCCATTGGAAGCCCTTCTGCAAATAATTTCATTGGATTTCATATTTGGGGAACAAGGACACGAGACTGACTGGGACCTTCTGATGTTTCAACAGGAAAATTCATGCAAGTCAGTCTCTTGTTAGTAAAATGGGCCCGAGGAAAACTAAAATGGGCCTTAGTCTATATGGAATAGGTGCATATGAATTAGCTTTTTTTTCAGAATTATGAGTTCTAATGTTTTAAATTAATAAACAAGAAAAGTTTGAAGTAGGCTAACATTTGGTCTTCTTCATAGATCTTTTTTACAATTTCATCAATCATGAGTTTCTCTCTTAGAAACTCTTCATAAGCCTCTTGCTTCTTCTTCTCTTGTTCCTCAACCTGCTTATCCAGTTCCTGATGGTACATTTTCTTCTCCTCGTTTCGCCTCAGTTCTGCAGACATTTCTTCTTTCAGGAACCTGTCGTACTCTTCCTTCATCTCTTGGGCTACTTCATCCTCCCATTTCTAGGGGGAAAAAAGCAATGCAAGATTTCTTTTCACTCCCACTACTACAACTTGTAATGAAAAAATACACAGTATGAAAAGGAATTATGCATTACCAGAAAGGAATATCTTCCACCTCAATCTATAAATAGAGAGCCTTAACAAGCTTAATAGCTTAATCCAGACAGTAGAACCCTTGAAGGGCACCCTCAAGATTTAACCAACTTGAGGAGCACTAAAAGTACTTAAAGGACAAAGCATTGAGTGCAGGTGGGATTCACTCACATCAGCACAGTGACTGGAATGAAGCTGGGCTACAGAGAACACCCTCAGTGAGCACATTGCTGTACAGCTGCCTGCACTGAACTCTGCATAAAGCATTAACAGAATCATCTGCCTGCTCACCAGTATTATTCTATAAACACAAATTTCCAAGTCTTTCTGAAGTTACCCAGATCACTGCTTAACAATAGTAACATTGTTTTCAACAACCAGACTCTGAGGTAAGGATTCAGTAAGTAAAAACCTACTGTACAAATGGTATAATAGTTTTTACTTAGACAAATATTACAAAACCAGTAAAATAACAGCTATATCCAGTCATACAGCTAATTCACTACTCCTCCAATTGCAATTGCAAAGTGAACCTTTTTTTTTATAGCTATTTATTACTGGTTAATTCATCCTTCATAACACAAAGTATATTTTCAATAACACTGAATGCCTGAACAATGCTTTAGAGGAAAAAGGTCAAAGGAAAAATCTCCTGCACAATCCATACAAAGAGTTACAGGACTCAGGTGCTGGGATGCACTAATTACCATTTTCTCATCGTATATAGCTTTTTTTTCAGCAATCTGTGCAGCTCGTTCTTTATTCATATAAGCAGATTTCAGCTTTCTTTCTAACTCTCGAAGTTCAAGACTGGAGGGGAAAAAAAATTATCCTATTACAAGAGGGTATGTATCTAGGGGAAAAAATTAAGCTTCCATCACTATTTGAACACAATATTTTTCATCAGAGGCAACCCTGATTCAAAATACTGCTCTAGCTAATGGGCAGAAAAAGAAAAAAAATCCCTTTAAAAACGAGAGTTACCTATATTTCTACATATGCTATCAACAGTTCTGCATACTTCACTTCTAACTATATAAGCACAGGTACACATACATACACATGTATGCTCACAGATATGCCCAAGTGTACATACACAGATACTGAAAATGAAAATTTTGTGGATCAACATCTTTTATAGACAAAAATTGCTTATCACTAAGTTTTTATTATACCTTGATCTCAAAGTAACTTTTCCTTCCACGTCTGAGTCCTCTCCACTCATTCTACAACTTTCCCAAATCATGATAACTGCAGCCAATTTGATATAGATGGGAAATTTCTGAATTACCTGTTTGCTCTGACTTGTTGCCTTATCTTCTCATCTTTCATTTTCTCGAGGTCCCGCCTCGCCAGCTCAGCCGCCAGCTTTTGCTCTCGCTCCAGCTGCAGTACTCTCTGCTTTCTGTTCTCTTCTGCCTGATCAGAACAAACAATTTCCGTACCAACTCTCGCACAGGCACACTTGGGAGAAGGCAAGGAGACTGTGCAGTCAGCAAGACTATACATGTTAGCAAGTAACTGTTAATGGGGAAAGCTTTTAACAGGCAAAGGTAAAGTCAGGCGAACACCTCTCCTTGGCCTTCCCACCCGCCTCGATCGCGGCTGCCCCCGCAGCTCTTACCGCCCGCAGCGCCTCATCCAGCCGCCGCTCCCGCTCCAGCTCAGCCCGCAGCCGGGCCGCCCGTCTGCCCCATTCCCGCTCCTCGGACGCCTGCGGGCGACAAGGGAGAAGTGGTGGCGCAGGACAGCCGCGGGGACCCGCTCCCGTTTCCCCATGCCGCCCCCGATCCCGCTCCCTCTCCCCTCACGGTCCCACTCCCCATGCCGCTCCCCATCTCGCTCCCCTCATGGTCCCGGCTCCTAATGCTGTCCCCGACCCCGCTCCCCTCACGGTCCCGCTCCCCTCACGGTCTCGCTCCCCATGCCGCCCCCGATCCCGCTCCCCTCACCGTCCCGCTCCCCTCACGGTCCCGATCCCCATGCCGCCCCGATCCTGCTCTCCCNTCTCCCCTCACGGTCCCGCTCCCCTCACGGTCCCGCTCCCCATGCCGCCCCCGCTCCCGCTCCCCTCACGGTCCCGCTCCCCATGCCGCCCCCGCTCCCCTCACGGTCCCGCTCCCCATGCTGTCCCCGATCCTGCTCTCCCCTCACGGTCCCGCTCCCCTCACGGTCCCGCTCCCCATGCCGCCCCCGCTCCCCTCACCATCCTGCCGGCCGTTGCCGTGGCAACGCGCGGCGCCGCCGGGCTCCAGGGCGCGGTTTCACTTCCGGGGGAATCGCGCTGCTGATTGGCCGAGGTGGCGACCCGATCCCGACGCATGACCCGGAGCAGGAGCGGCCAGGGCCGCGTGACGTCACCGCGAGGGGTTCCTTTGAAAGTTGAGATTTAAAAGCGTTTATTGAATCGTGACTCTGAATTAATGCACTTGACTCACCTCTAAACACAAATCCCATACGGCAGGCGTTTAATTAAGAATTGCTGCGCTGCATAGATATGACGATGTATCCCCAACAGGTATGAGAGATACAAGCACAGGGCAGAACACAACAGCCAGACATGAACCATGAACATCACCAAAGCAGAGGGTTCCACATGATTCTGGGAAGGTTACGTGGCACAGTCAAGAAAACCCAGTCCATAATAATCCAGAGAGAGACCTTACACAGAGCACAACTGCTGCCTCCAGAGTTTTTCCGGATTGATTCTGCTCCAGGAAGGAAATCAACCTTGAGGTGCCCAATTCCCCAAACTCAGCCCACCCACTTTCCTCACCTTTATGTTCATTTCTACATAGTTAAGTAAAACTAAAATCATTTAAGCTTATTTAAAGCAGTATTTCAAATTCATCGATGTCACTTGCTTTATAAAATTAATTAAAATGAATAAAGCTTAAGAGAAGAACACCTCTGAGAATTAGGTAAAAGGTCTGCTTGTTTCTGCTGATGCAGTGCTAGATGTGTCTATATCTATATATTTTTGGGATATGATTTTTTGAGAACACTTATTACTTTAAATTTTTTACAAATTTTCCCACATTACTGGAAATTCTTTCTGAAGCTTTGGTTGTTCTCTGTCCTTTTAATGAGAAAAGTGTTTTCTCACACTGCTTGGGAAAGGGAGGAATAAACTACAGGAGACCATATCTTTTAAAAGATACAAGCAGAGAGAGATGAGACAGAAAAAGTTCATAAACTTTCCCTAATTCTTCTTTGCAAGTGGTGTTACCACTATACTTCTCTAAAAAAGAAAAAAAAAAGTTTCTTCAACATTAGGCAATGAAACAAATGTCAACACCACAACCCTACCCCAATGGTTCCAAGGCAGTGACTTAGAAAGAAGGCATTTTTTAAGTACTCTGGCACAGCAGTGACTTTCAGTGCTCAAAGTTTGGAGGTGGCAGGGCTAGGGGGATAAAGGTGCAAAAGGCACTTTTGCTGCCCCTTCTCCTCAGTAAACACATATGTGCCTCACTGGAAACAATTTGAATTTTCTTTCTTACCAAACAAAAGAACAAAATCAAGTCCCTGCCCCCTTCACTTCAGGAAATAAGAGCAAATAACCTTGAGAAGTAAAATGTCATCTTTGCTCACATGAGACCCTCATTTTGGAACAGCAACCCCCTAAAAGGAGAGCACAAACATACCCTGAGTCAATCTCCAGGACAGCAAGGCACGCAGACAGAAAAGTGGCAGTAAAAATGCTTGAACAAAATACATCAGAGACTAATGAGTCAGTTCACAAAGTTATTCTTACAATTAAGAGGTGGTTTGTATTTGCATGTAAACTATTTGTTAGCAGTGTATCTTTCACAGAAGAGACAGACCACAGGACTAATATCCTGAAAGATTCCCAATGGGATAATAATTTGAGATTTCCAGCCCTTGGAGCCTCACTGTTCTTTTATTTCCTATATATTTCACATCTGCTGAAGTGTGCTTAAAATACAAAGAAGAAAAAAAAATGCAACCAGAGAATTTTTATCCTCAAAACCTTATGGCAGTTTGTGCTCAGAAACTCTTACCTTTAATGCCCTTTTTGTTTTCCCCAGCATAAGTTAAGCCATAGGGACAGCTCAGTAAACACACTGTGCCTGCAGATTCCCAAAAGAAGGCAAGCAGCCTTTCAGCACATAGTCACCCCACACAGAGAACAAGGAGAGGAAAATAACCCATAGACTCCACAGGAACACCTAATGTGTCCTTGCCTTGTTCTTCCATTAAATGGAATACATAAGAGATGGAAAACAATTGTTTCCTCAATTTAGATGCAACTGCTGGTTTCATCTCCTCTTGAGAGCATCCCCAGGAACTGCAGACTCCAGTCCTAAAGCTTGGGCATCTTAATCTTTTTTGTTCCCCCCCTTACATCCAGCCAGAAGTTGCCCTTTTCAGTTTGCTACCATTGCTGCTCTCCTGCCCTGGCTGCACCTCCCTGTTGGCTCTCTGCACACCTGGTCACACATTTCTATTAGCACACCCTGTTCTCCTCATCAAGGTCACCTCACTCGGGTGCTCCTTCTTCACCTGAGAGGGAAGCACCTGTTTTTGCTGCTCCTCCTCCTCCCAGCTGTGCGGTCACAGCAGTGACCCCTCCCTGGAGGGGCCTCCCTCCTACCTTCTTATTTGGGAAGAAATCAAGCACTGAGGTGAAAACAGACCTACCACCTTCTTCTCATGTCAAAAGCAGAGCTCCTTGATGGCACTGATTAATTTCTCAGTTAAAGATGTAAGATTTTCACACACGCAGAGCAGAGTTCACTCCAGGCAGAGTTGCTCTGCTCTTCTGAAGAGGGAGAATAAAGATGCAGTTTTAGCAACCAGCTGGGTCAGACTTCTTAGAAATCCAGTGTGTTTATATTTCAGTTTTCTTTCATTACATAGTTTATGAGGTTTTTAAAAAAACAGATAAATGAAATATCTACCTTCCTATAATATGAAAGGAATGAGTCCCTGCTGCATAATTGCTGTCAAACTCTTGTTCCATACAGCATTTCTTCTTGCAGAAGCCTGGTTACAGCTACAGGTCAGTGACCTGATTCTCATTCCTTTTTCCTAAGAGCATTAAACCCTCCTAGAGCCTGAAAAGCTTTAGGTAATCAGCAGCCAATTGTACAAATGTAGAGTTAAACTCAGCAGTCCTATCTCAGGGTTAACACAGCATCTTAATAAAGGAGTCAGTTCTTAAACTCAGTATCAGCACACACTGATGAACTCCTGACAACAGAAGTGAAGACTGCTGAGGAATGTTAATGGTAAAAACGATGAAATGGAGCATTTAAGGAAAAAAAAGTAAGTTCCCTTTATTTAGCAGTTTCAGTTGAAGGTGATGCAGGAACACATGGCAGAAAAGGTCATTAAGTGAAAACAGTGAAGCCATTTTGCAAGTTTACCTCTTTTCTAGGGCATTTTACCAGATGATCATAACATGAGACAGTGACAAATGCATTCCAGCTGAGATAAGATATGTGGGTCATGCTGACTTTGCAACATTAGAAACCACTATTGGGGATAACACAGCTTCTCCGTGAGGTAATTTACCTTCTTTGGATGAAAAGATAAATGTGAATTAACAGGGAAGAGTCTGAAACACCTGAGCTGTGCTATTGATCTACTAAGGACCCAGATAAGTCACAGAGAAATTAATGCTTGCTTTGCTTGAGATTAGTGATGGATGTGATAGCAGATTTAGCAGCTAAGGGGCTATCACTGTCAACAAAGTCTTAGCACTATTTTTTTTTTAAATTATCCTACAACAGTAGGGAAAATATGTCCCATAGCAGCAGTAGGCAGAAGCAATCTTTTACTCATGACATTATGGACAGTAAACGAAAATATTACAAGGAACAAAAACACCCAGTGCTTCAAATGTGATCAACAAAAATATATGTTTCTGATGTGACAAATCTGGGTTTAGTATGTATTTAGTTGTAGAACTCAGTTTTCTTTTCCTGTGAGTTTGGCACCACTTTGCCAGCATTCAGTGAGATTTGAAAACAATTAGAGAGCCACATCCACCATGCTTCTTTTAATTCAACTAGCAAACACTGGGGAGCACACAAGTGCTTTCTACTGAGAATATCAGGCTTTCTGCTTCACCTCTAAGAATTTTTTTAAACACCTGGTCTAGGTGCAGCAAATATAGTTCTTCTATAAAGAATGTTGCAAAACACTGCTATAATGACACTTCTGATGTTGCAGCAAGACCTTTATCCACTTACCTATCATAACCAATGAAAGAGAACAGATATCATAAGTTCAAGCAAAAGGACTGAGTCCTTACTTAGGAAAGTGAATGGAGATGATTTTTAGTAGAGAATCTGCATGAGTATGAAAGTTCCATTTGTAAAACATTTTTAAAAAGTATATATTTACCAAGACTTTGACATGGGACTTCTGATACAAGAAACTCCCCTTTCAAGATAACAAGCTTCCTTTGTAGCTTTTAGTTTGAAAGGAAAGATTATTTTTTCCTATTCTAGCCTATCCTTGTCTTTTCTGTGCAGGGTATAGAGGAGGTGTTTGAGCAACCAGACTGCAAGCTCGTCTGCCACAGGGCAGTGGTGGCCTCCACCCAGTGATCATCATCCCCCCAGCTGATTTTGGCTGCCATTAAGCACTGACCAGATCAGTTTCCTTTTCAGTATTTTGTATGCAATGCCATCAGAACATACACCTCTGGAAGGAAGATTTGTAATTTCCAAAGGTGAATGGCATATTGAGAAAAAACCTGTTAAGTACTAAGCTTTACTACTCTCCCTATAGCAGCACCCATAAAAAAGTAGGGTGCAAAGGGGTGAGATGGCATATGCTTCCTGGGGACTACCTACTTCCTGGGAAGCACCTAGTCCAGGTGTTGGCATGTGTTCTAACTTGAGTGCAGACTTGAAAGCACCAAGAAATATACTTAGAAGAAAGCAGAAACTCTTTCATTCCTGCAAGATACCCCCAAACACAATTAATTCCAAAGAATTCAGTTCAGCTTTGTGAATAATTAAAAAGCTGAGGAGCTCCAAAGGGGAGCTTAGCAAAGAGCAGAATACTAAGAAAAAAGATGTCATTTGTAAACAACAGAGTATTAAACAAACTAATCCATAGCCATAACCTCAAGGCAACCAACAGAAAGGGCAACTGAAGGGCAATAGCAGAAAACAAACATCAGTCCCAGAAAGGGCTGAGAGCAAGGTGAAAGTCATTCTGCTGCCTGCATCCATCTTTTACACTGGCACTTCCTCCTGCCCAGCAGCCTCGGCAGAGCCTTGTCATGAGCCCCAGGCTGGTGGATGCTCTTCCCTGCCCCACACAGGGATATGTCTGGAGGAGTCCTGGGGCATGTTTAATAAAATCATTGATGTTTTATTCAAGAGCTTTCAGAGAGCAGAAGAGTACACAGTGGTTGCTGATACATTTGGCTGCTGACAAAACAGCAATTTTGTGCTCCAACAAAAATTCCTCACAGAAGTGGTGAATTGGCTCTGCATTGCTGTGGGCTAGACAAAGCCCACAGGTTTCTGTCTGTAAAATGTCCCCACCACAGCATTACCCACAGGCTTTGCTATGCATCACTCCCTGTGTCTGCTTCAAAAAGTGCTCCCATAAGCCAAGATCATTGTTAGTACCGAGATGGTCACCGAGTTGGTGAAGAGAAACCAGCTGATTTTGGTTTCAGAGCTCCTGCAGGAAAGCAGGGCCCTTCTCCATGTCTCCACTGAGATGAGGAAAAAAGTTGTCTTGTTTCACTGACAAAATTTCAGGTCATGATATAGAACTGTTAAAAGAAAGACAAGATTATAGAAGGACTTCAACCTTCCTATAGTAAGGAACATCCAGGTCCCCTTTGGTATCTTAAGACAAGTTGATTCCTTGAAATCAGAAAACAGTGTTACACACATGTACAGTAATGAGTAACTACCAAGTCTGGCTGTGTGCTTATGCCTTGCACAATAAGGAACCTAGTTTTGTCTCAAGTTATATCTCTAGAATTTAGAAATCAAACCTAATCTAATTTGCTACAGCTGGACACCACCTGCAGAGCACTGTTTAAGTACTCTGAACATTACGTACTTATCTCTTAAATATTGATAATGCCATTTTTCATTTATGTGACATGAAGTCCCACAGGGAATAATTATGCTAATAAACCTTAATGATTCTTGCAAATAAATGATCAAACAAAATTGCTACTGTTGATTTATATTAATGGATGCCTTTAGGAGAAGATTTGTCAGGATGTGCTGCTTCTTGAATCCCAATTCATCTTATTTAGCAGAAGAATGTACATAGTTTGTAAAACCGATTAAGTGTTTAAAATATAATGTGTTCATGCAGTTTCTGCAGTTCATAACACTCAAGCACTATTATCTTGCCTTATGGCAAATCTGCATTAAAGGCTTCTTTGTACACAACCTTTGTCAGTCCTTTTTTCCCCTCCTTTCGTCCCCTATGGCTAAAAAAGTCTTCCTTCAGAAGATCTCTAACTTAACCTTTCTGTCACTCATGCAAGAATCAGTGATCACTATGCTGTTGTAACAGATAAACACCACTGCTGAACAGCTTTGCTTTTACTCTAATTAGTCCAGAAATATTCTTGGTGCTTTAAACAACCTGAACCTGGGTGACCTACAGAATTTTATGGGATATGTTAAGGTGAGCAGTTTCTACTTTTCCTCTACTGTCAGATATGCTGGAAATTCTCATTCCCAACCAGCCATACTTTTGAAATTTTAACCAAGTTAATTTGGAAAACATTTTACATGGGCTTGCCTTTTAGATAGTATGTATGTTTGAAAGCAATACCAATGGACCTTTTGCTTTAGCTTATGAATAACTATTTCCTGACTCCATATCTATTCAGATGTATACTAGAGAGATACAACAGTAGTTCAGGACCCTCATTTTAGTATTTTCAGAGGAATTATCTCTACCCTCTCTCATCTCCATTACCTGTTTAGTATTTTCTTACCATCCCACAGGTGTTTGTTCTACAAAGTACTCTTCTGGGCACTCCTAATTCCTCAACTTTTCCTCTTGTCGTGAAGCATTTTTCAGGTCTTGCCTCACTTCATTTACATGTGAGTACTATTACTCCTCTTCCTTCTCTGTCAGTGGGTTTCAAATGACATCTCTCATCAGGCTTCTCCAGGATCCAAGAGCTCTGTTGAGACCTGATTTCTGCAGACAGAAGAAGCAAAAATTGTGACTAACACAGTATCTATGTTGAATGAGATTTTTCATTGCCCCTCCAACATAGAAACTTTTCTCCTAAACTGCCTCCTCTCTTCTTTGCAGATTGTTTTAATGTGTGGTGGTTGGGAGAACTCCATTGCACATGATTTCTTGTTATTTATTTGAAATCCAGTCACTTCTTATTCTTACACCATCTGGCCAGATGTGTCTGCTCTTGTATTCTGTAGACATTCTAATTTAAGTTATTTGATCCTTAACAGTTAGTTCATGCATTTCAGTTAAAATTTATTTACAATTAGATGATGAAACATTCACTTATGTAAACTGAGATTCCAAATGGATGTCACTACCAATTTGCTAGGAACACATGCACATTCCTTAGTGCTTATACAGTGGATTAATTCTGGTTTAATATTCATTCATTTTTATCCTCTGTCTTCTAAATAATTCATGTCTATTGATTACAACTTACAAGTACCACTGCACCAGGACTCTTCACTAGCAGCTGCATAAAACAAAATCACTTTTACCTAGACTGCAAGATTCACTTTATAAATATTTTCCTCTTCTAAAAACTGACTTGAAAGGAACAATTCATTCTTATCTGCTTGTTATGCAATGAGCTTTTTATTTCTAGTTGGGGGGAGCTTCCTTCTTCTGAATTTCAATATTTTGCTATTCAGTATTTGAAAAACTTATTCTCTTTGCCTTCCAGGAAGCAAATACCCACTTTGCCTGGCTCCCAAGATGGCTTAGCAAGTCATGGCAAAGCATCCTGATACTCTGCACACAGCCTAGGATGGGAAAGGTGTCCAGCCAGAGCAGACCTAAGGTGTAGAAGGGAGTTCCCCTGCACAAATCCTTCTCTGGACACTTTGAGCTTGAGTACAGAAGCCTGAGTCCTTGTAGCAGCTTGACCTCAACTAAAAGCAAGAAACCTACCAACTAATAATAATCAAATTGTGCCTCCAAAGTGGGATGTGGAAATGTAGACTTAAAGTGAGATATATCTTAAATAATATATAATACTAAATAGCCAGTAGTTTTGGATGTAGAAGATCTACCTTCCATGCCCTCAACTGCATCAGATAGATGCATTTTCCTCAAGAAGCTGGGAAAAAAAAATTGAGATGATTTAAATCCAAAAATGTATGGAAACCCTCCCTAAATAGTAATTTTCTGGCCAGTTCTAGTCAGTGATACATGAACGTTAAGGTTCTACTTATAGGCTCTACTAAGCTGTATTTTATTTTATCTAAGATTTCAACAGTTTAAACTGAGTAAAACTTGAAAAAAATCCTAGACATTTGCAGACATTTATTTTCTAAATAATACTGCTAAAAATGCAATAAAACAGGCAGAGCTTACAAGCAAATGATATAATAATAATGCTAAGCATAAGCTTAGTCATGTCATACTGTAAGGCAAAGCTCTGTAATGAACTCAAAATGAACTATGGCAGAAACATAATAGACAAGAATAACAATACCAGTACACAACAAATACCAAACCACACATTTTTGTGTCATGTCTACCTACAAGCAAAAAATGTTTACTGTGAATTCTTTTTATGCTCTGCAGATTTCATTTACACAAAGTTTTGAACCTGTTCTAGTTAGTAATCTTCTAAGAGTAAGGAGATGCTGTAATTAAGGTGCTTTAATGTAAAGCCATGAAATAACATGACATTCATGACATGCACCCAAGCTTTTCTGTAGGCCTCTTTCAGGTATCTTTTTAATGGTTGATACCCTGGAAACAGCAACATTTTTAAAATAGGTCAAGTAAGTTTTAACCTTAATGAATTAGAGAATTAACATATTTATAGCATTCTATAATGTAGTTCAGGCAGAGGAGCTGCCTTTCATATTCCTCTTCAGCACTGACAGAGGAAAACAAGGGCGTCCCCAGGCCACAGTTTTGGTGCACATTGCCCAGGGAGTGAAAGTCACAGTACAAACACTGATTTAATAAGGAACAGAAAGGGAAAATGAGCTTTGGCACCTATTTGCATCAGACTGTGCCCGGCTCTGGGAGAGGATCCTGGCCTGGGGAGGGCTCTTCTATTGGCACAAACCAACCTGGAACAGCACAGCAGAACCACGTTCCTGGACACCACCCCCTACACCCTCGCTTGTGACTCCAGCTGTGTGTGGTGACCTGGTCCCAGGCTTCAGAAGCACCTGCTTTTCTCACAGGAACACCATGGGCTACCACAGGCACTGCTCCTTCTTGGGCCTGGGAGCAGAGGCTGCACTGATTACAGCTCTCTCAATGCAGTACTGCCTAGGTCTGCCTGAAGATGACCAAAGTGACTGTTTTCCTACATAATGTATCTTTAAAATTCCCAATTAAAAGACATTAAAATACATTCTAGGCCTTGCCTTAATTTAAGGGTTTGCTGTACCCTGCTCTTCCTTTAACAGAAACGCCTTGTTTCCCTTGACAAATTTCTGTATGACTCACCATTTCCATAACCTCAGCCTCACATTCATGAATGCACCAAGGCTATTGAATATTTATCAGATTTTGGACTTTTTTTTTTTTCCTGAAAGATTTGCATTTAAATAAATGACAACAAAAGAGAGAGCTGAAAAGAGTCTTCCAGAACTCCCCCACATTACCTCTTTCAACTTTTGTACCATCATTGCAGTCATTGTCTACCAAATCTTCCCAGGCAGGCAGAGAATATATTACTGTTGCAAAAAGCAAGATGCAGTTTAGGAACAATAACTGCATGTGATTACATGGGTTTACAACATGCATATTATTATGATACTTAGGTTAGGTTTTTATTGCTATTATTAAAAAGTCTGCAACATTTGCTTAATCCTTCATTGAAACTAATGCTGAATTTGCTCTTTATAACATTTTTGTTATTTTATTTGATTTTTTTCCTCGAAGATGCTCTGCTGGAAAATGTGAACTTATCTTCCTTTAATTCATTTAAAATTAACTTCCTCAGCATAATCTTTTTCTATCCTCTCCCTGAGTGATAGCCACTCTTCACACAAGAGAGTCTTCTGGCAGCACTCCCTCACCATTTTTGGTGCAAGTGCCACCAATGAGGACCTGCCACCCTCTTAGGTGCCAAGAGAACTGTGATGTTTCTGTTGGACTAGCTCCAACAAGGGTGAAAATCAGAGCTTCTGCATGTTCCTTCAAGCAACAAAAAAAGAAGTACCAAGATCTCGCCTGCCTACTCTTTGCACAGGCTTTTCGTTTCCCACAGGCATCCCTGCAACACCAAACATCCCCAGAGCAGTGAATAAGCTCAAGACCACAGACATGGAGACCTGTGCTGCTAATGGAAATGGCTGCTCAGGACACAGAGAGCTGTGTGGAAAAGCTCTGAATCAATTCTCCCTTCACCCTCACCCGGTAATGCAGAGAAAGGGAAGATGAAAGTGAGGGAAAAAACAATTATTAAAAAGGTAATTTTAAAAAAAGAGCAGCTTTGAGAGCTTGAAGCTGCTTCTGGGGGATCTGCAAAACAGAGGCAACCTCTGCTAAACATCCACTAACCTCAGAGCAACAACTGAGCTCATACTCCTGTCCCTACCACTACCCAAACTCCACAGAGAAAACAAACAGGAGCAACCAGAGCCCCTTTCTCCCCTCCCCATGTCCCACCTGAGGAAACCTGCACCAGGTAAAGGCAGCAGCAGCAGATGGACCAGAGGCATTTGGGTGTGTGGTGCCACATACTAAGTTACACTTGTAAACAGATTGTTTCAAAGGCAGGTTTTGCTTTTGCATGGGATTTTTTTGCCTTGCTGTTACCATGATGTGTTTAGAAGGACAGAGCAGCAATGACTCACACAATGCCACAGCTGGGGGATAGGATGTCTGTAAGAACCAGAAATCCCCTCCCTTTGCTGGTCACTATACCAGTCCTAAATACCTGCAGCTGCCAAACTGCACTGCAAGAATGTTAAATTTGTACAGCTCCTTCATGCTGGCAATTGCACTAGGTATAGAAAGGTATTACAAAAGCACAGAGAAAGGCTGGATCTATTCAATTCCCAAAGGGGCACCATGAGAAAGTTCAGCAACTTCCAGACCATTACACTGCATCTGTTCTGGTGGCAAGTGTTAACGCTAAGAATTTTCATTCTATATATTTACTAGTACTAATCCATACCTTTGTAAACTCCAAGTAATTTCTGTCCTGAGGAATAGTGTCTCCTCATTCTAAATCCGCTTTAATGATCACGCCTACCCCATCCCACTGAGACCGTTCAGAGGGAAGAGGCTCTAATCTATTTAGCTTCACGAAGGGTTTCTCTCTGACACGTGCTCTCCTAATAGACCATTTATCAGCATGAAGGGTGATCCCCAGAGAGTGCAGACAGCAGGACTGGCCTAGCCTGAGTGACAGTCTGTCCAGCAGAGATTGACTTTAATGAAGCACAGAATAAACAGGAAGATTAAGAGAGTGCAAAAATCAGTGACAAGTTTTGAGTCCACCTGGGCAGCTTACTGTGCAGCACAGATCTGTCACTGAGTTATAAATGTTATATATCTGTTTGGTTGCTAAGGATCAAACACAGCAATCCCACACGCATTAACAAGAGAAAGCTTTCCCCTTGAGTCTCACCCTTGAGAATGGGTACCTGCTTTCAACCCAGAAACACAAGCTGAGGGTGGACTGGACTCTGGCAGTGTTCTGGTCTGATCCTCTGCTCAGAGCTGGGCCAATTTCCAGCACGTTGCTCCAAGAAATTAATTTTCAGTTTCTCTTTTGTAAATATTCACGATGGAGTTTCTTTCTCTGTGACAGAAATGTAGTGACAGTATGGCTGTGTTATATGGGATCCATCTTAGCAAAGTTCAGACCATAGCATCTCCCAAAATCTTGTTACTGGCAATGGATAGAAGGCAGATGTGCCTGCTAGTCAGAAACATCTACCTCAGGGTGAGATCATGTCAGCAGCTCTCTGCACTGGCTGTTAATGGAAAAAGATCAACTCAGACACAGACACCTTTGGACAATGACTTGCATCCACAAACATCAGGCACTTAGCCCTGAGGTGTAGCCAAGGCTCATTCTTCATTGTGACAACTGTGACTCTTATGCCAGACATCTCTCCAGTATCTTCAAACTTATTTCTTTTGTTGGACTTGGATAGAAATTCATAAAAGGCTGAAGCTACAAATACAGAGTTTTTCACCTAGTGATAACAGGCTCAAATGTGGACAGGATTGTTACTACTGCACCACCTCACACCTAGATAAGCCCGATTACAATGAACATATCTACTACCAGCAAGTAAGAATCATGTTAAATCTTGTCTCTGGATGATCTGCTGTATGTAAAGACACCACTTTGATAAAGCAAAGAAACTAATCATCTTTCTGCAGAAGCTAGTCTTGAAGAGAGCATGCAATACTGGCAAGATACTTTATTTGCCCCAAAATATGGTGTTTTAGCTCTAGTTTCCAGAGCAGAATTAAGGCCCTATTAACTACTCTTCAAATAGCTTTGCTTGTGCAGGTCAAACTCTTTACTGAAAGAAAGCAAAAGCTTCCAAACAGAAAACTACAATACATACTGCTGCTGTCAAATAGCAGGAACACCTCTAGTTTTTGATGTAAAGTGGCTATATAAAATCAGCTTTATAGATGCAGTTCTAGAGTTCACACTGCCTAGTTTATTTCCCTGTAAAAAGCCTGTTTAGTCTGTGCCAATATTCACATATGACATCCAGCCCAACAGACAATGGCTGCTCCACTCTATAGACTTCTGTATGTGTTTGTTTTTTAAAGCACAGTACATAAGGTGTGAGCACAAGAAATGAAAAGGGATGTGAAACAAGCAATACAAGAAGTCATTCAGGATCCCCATCTGCCCATGCTGCAATTGTACACAGCCAACAGATGATGGCACCAAAATTCAGTCTG
Organism: Erpornis zantholeuca; assembly: GCA_013400515.1. Classification (NCBI taxonomy): domain Eukaryota; kingdom Metazoa; phylum Chordata; class Aves; order Passeriformes; family Timaliidae; genus Erpornis; species Erpornis zantholeuca. The sequence continues at coordinate 275,333 of VZTN01020668.1, forward strand.
TTAGCAAGTGCTGCTTGGGAATGGACAAAGTGTTTGGGCAAATATATCAAAATAAATGTACTGAAATGTAGCTAATTTAAACTGCATAAAATAGACACAACTAAGGGGAGGATGGAATGCACATTTACAGTAAACCAGCACTTTTCCCCTGCTCCCTCTTTGTCCACATCTCAAAGACTTTGTCTTTAAAAGTGTGCCCGGTCAGGGCCTGAGTTCTGAGGGATGCAGTGGACAGATGTTCATATTAATGGTGTCACTGTACTTTCAGCCTTGCTAATCTTGTGCTATATACAGCAGTAAGAATGCTCTTAAAAGCACAGGCTAACTACAGGATCAAATGTACAATCAAGAATGCAAAGCTCAAGGACTGTACTTCCAAATGCATAAATAATTTGACTCTTAGAAGTCACAAATGTACTACCCCATCATGGATACTTCCATGAGTATCTTCAATCTTTCCCAATTGCTCTGGTTTAAACACCATCAGTTTTGGCTAGCACTTGAAAAACCATCTGGTATATAAATATTCATAAATTAATTTATGAGAAATACAGTCTCTTTTCACTGCTTCTCAGGTAAACATCACATGCAGTTTTAAAGAACCAGCAGCAGCACAGTTTCAAAGTAGCAGGAACTGTATATATGCTTTAAGATTTGACAACCTGATTAGCAATAGTATTTCTAATGCTGATTATACCTTAAAGCAGGAAGGAGGCAGGTGTTGAATAACTAGACAAAGTACAACAAACAAACACTTCAGTATTTAACAATTTACTGGGTTTAGTCATTCCAGAGGTTTAATGGAAGCTACATTGTTTAATCTATGAGAAGTGTTTTCTGTTTGCCATATGTTTGCAGAGCCATCATTAAAACTGTAATTTATTATTAGAATAATCCTCAAAAATATTATGACCCAGCATCACATTCTTGAACCAAAGGTCAGATCAGCATTTTGTTCATGGTATTAAGCTCTGATATGTCCCAAGCAAGACAAAGAGGTCCATTAATTCTGGAAGGCCAAAATCCCATCAACTATATGCATTAGAAGTATAATTAGAAGGTTGAATTCTACAGTCCATAATAATGCTAGTGGCCACACAATTTCAAAGGGTAGAAACGGGTATTTAAAACCTAAAAAATACTATAAAGCTTAATTATGGAATATAAGGAGTAAAACATTTTTTGACACCTCACACATTCCTATGTTTCTATTGCCAAAATGACTGCATTGATATTTGAAAGCTTAAAAATGCATCTTCTGTGTTCAGAAATCACTGTGAAAGCAATTTCTATAACCTGTCCATTTATCCCTTCTAGCTCATTCATTTACTGATAGGACTGTCATTTGTTGACAGACACTAATGAAGGTATTAGTAGCTGGTTTACCCTGCTTTGTACATTTTATATACCTTTCCTCATTAAAGAATATTTGGACACATTACAGCAAGACAACATTATTCTTTATGCTTGATGCACAGGTAGCATGCCTATGTTAAAAGAGGGCAAAGATTATTATCAGAAACTGTGCACTCTCTGCTTTTAAGTTACATCAGGAAAAGGTTTTAGATGAGGTGTCAAAATCTTGCTATTCAAATATGCAAATGAGTTTTACACCATCAAAAATAATAACAAGATTCAAAACCTACCTTCTTTATACATGCAAAGTATGTTGTAGGGATTTTTTTCAATAGCTCTGAAGTTGCCTGTACTATTCCAAAGTAAATCTTCTGTTTTACATGACTGATGCCTCTCCTTGTATTTTGAGTATTATACCTTGCTCAGGAACAGCCTTGTAAATGAAAACACTGGAATGGAAATGAAGGAAATACTTCGTTTCTACAGAAAGTTCTATATACTCTCTGCTTAATCTGATTGTCATTGAGGACTAATTTTAGAAAGTTGCTTATTCTCCATATATCAAACTTGGATCCGTTAAAATCCTTCCTTTCTCCAACGTTTCACTGTCAACTTTTGTTCAGATGAAGTATTTTACATCTTTTCCTTGCATTACTTTCTCACAAGACCATTGATCAATTACTACACTACCAAAGTCCATCCCCTTCTTTGTCAACATCTAAGTAATTAAGTAGCACTTTATCACAAAAAGTGATGAGAAAACAGCCAACCTCGTATACAGGCTGTAAAACCAAATATTATCATAGAATGATTTGGGTAGGGAGGAACCTTAGGTGTCACCTAGTTCCAACCCCCCTACATGGGCAGGAACACCTTCCATCAGCCCAGGCTGCCCAAGGCCCCCATGCTGCATGGCTTCACAGCTGCCTCGGACTGCTCAGCCACCCCTCCCTCAGCTTTACCAGCCACTGGACCCGAGATATTTTGAGTTCCCTCATGTGCAAATCCAAGGCTGGCATCCAGAGCTGCCTGCTCTGTGGATGAACCGAGGCAGACAGGGCTGGTTCAATAGGAACCGCAATCAGACCTCAGGTGAAAACACCCATCAGCACAACTATTTACACATAATTTGCAGAACAAAGGCCCTGGAATTAGTAATCCCTGAAGCAATACAATACTCGCCCAAGAGCTGGCTAAACCCTCCAGGAAAGTCAGATTAGCAAAGCCGAAATCTCGCAATTCCAGAGAATATAAACTGGAGGGGCAGGGGAGGAGCCTGTAACTGCTAGTAAAGCACCAGAAGTATAAATGGGATTAATTTATCCACTCCTAGAACATAGCTCAGTGATGAAGGGATAGGAAAGATAAAAATCTCAGGAGGCACTTTACTGGCCACATAATAAAAAATGTCTTTTGTTTTAAAGAAGTGCACAAGCATTATAGTGCCATATTTTTCTTTGTCCATCTTTTTAATCAAATCCAAAATACCATGCTCTGTTCTTCTGGGACAAACGTATGTGTCTTCATGTATGTGTGTATTTTAGTAATTTATATAGAACTAATCCAGTGGTGTGATGAGAAATGCACATTACATTTAAATGAGCAAAGGGAATAACAAAGAAAACAGATTAATCCCATTACAGGTGTCTGTGAGGAAGAGAATACTGATGTGAAGCTCCAGTTTGAGAATTTTAACAGCTGTCAACATTAAAATACCCCAGTGGGAATTGGAAGAGTAAAGCTTTTAACAAATCTTGCAGGTTACTGATGTTTGGCCTGTGCATCCACAGAGGGTTGAAATTAATGGAGCAAGGTTTAAACTCAGTCAGTGGTTTAGGATAATTTTGCATTCTGGTAAAACTCATCTTCATCATCCAGAATGAATGCTTGTCTTTTACCAAGATAAATCTATAAATGTAACATTTTCCACCTTTGGAATGCTCAGACCCATATAAGGAACCAGAGGACTAAAAGTACTGTCTCACTCTTAAATGGAGCAAGATTGAAATTGTAAACTACTGGTAGCTTGCTATTCACTTGCTTTAGTTACCCCACTAGAAGTGTGAGCAAGGTTCAGTAATAGAGCATACAATAATGTTCAATGAACTTAACTTCTGCTAATTAAAAAGAAAAAAAAAACAACAACCAGAGACCCTCCTTAAGAAGAGAGATTTGTCTTGTTTTTTCAGCATCTTCAAAACATAATAGAACTTCTGTAAAATAACATGTTTTTCTAATTGTCAACCATATAAGCGAGCAAGAAAGATTGGGTCATAAGAGAGACTCTCTTCCTAGAGTCCACCTTCTGCAATGAAATCTAAACTATGGTTAACACCAGTTTTTTAGCTAACTACAATATAACACAATAGTATTTGGTTAGGCCTGCAGATCTCCAGGGATTACTAACCCTTTGCTAGGAAATGTAACCTTTAAATTATTTTTTTTGCAGACTGGGGAAAGCAGAAAAGAAAACCTTGGATTGAAGATCTAAGGTGAATAGAACACTAGTCTAACTTCTTAAATGAGCCAAAGCTATTGAGTGGCTGGAGCACAGGAAACACATGCTACTCATCCCAAAGCTTTCTGAAGGTTAAGTGAAAACAGGCTACATCTTGTAGCACTAACTCATCAACTGCCATGGGGAAATCTGCTGAAGTACAGACTGGGGAGGGTTTGCAGTGTGCACTTTTCAGAATGTTGCTAGAGAAATGAGGCAGTTACAAGTGTATTTGAAAAAGAAAGGACCTGACTGTAATTGGGGAAGAAGTGTGCATTAGAGGCTTTTAAAAGTTAATTTGGATACCAAATTACATCTCATTTCTCTTTCCTTAACAAACAACAACAAAAATCTTATGCCCTAAACTAAGCTTCTTTAATCCTTAGAACAACAGCTATTACTCAGTAGCTGTATTGTACTATCACCCTGAAAATACCACCCAATGAAGTCTCACTGTACTTACCCTACAACTACATGAACCAATCCCTACCCTAAAGGCTTTGTAGTTTGTATGTTATAAAGTCTAATTATAGTGTGAGCATAAACCACAAACCCTCCTACAAGTGGCAAAAATCAAAAAAAAAATCAAGATAATTACAACCCTTGCTCATCCTGATTTTTGAGGCTATTTTTAGAATGGTATAGGCTGGTGTGCTCTGAGCTTTTTTATATTTGCATTAAGTCCTCTGTGATTCCTCCTCTGAAATGTGTGCATATGCTGAGTCCATGTGAGATGCTACCACTGGCACTTGTCACAAGAATTAAATCCCTCTCAAGCTTGTTTACAGCTCAGCACTTGTCATACTGCTCCCCTGAGCTTCATGCCTGGTTGGGTTTTTTCTTTCTCTTTGGCTTTGTGAAAGATTTAATTTCTTTTTTGTTTATGTGTGTACTTACACATGCAGGTGCAGAAAAGAAAAAAAATCACTGTACCCAGATGTTTTGAAGCTGCAGCAGCATACATACAGCTGAAATTAAGGAGAAAAACTGCAGCAGATAAAAACAACTTTCTCATACATTCTATAGCATATTTAATAAACCTATCATGTTTCACTGACAAGAAGACTCAAATTCCATTTTAGGAAGACCAGAATATTTTACACTTGTTTTCTTTACCCTTTTGGAAAGAGCTTTTTAACGTCTGAAAATGGTCCAATTGCTCCTGTGTTCAGTTTCACTAATATCCTCTTGTAATGGTTACAGACTCCATGACCACTGCAGCTACTGCAAACCAAGCTATCTTAGCTCATTACTGAGTTTGTTGAAGCTCAGAGTTTCACCCAAATTTTCAGTCCTAATTTGAAAATTATATTGTATTGTTAAAAAAGAAAACCCCAACAACCAACCAACAAAACACCAGCAAAAAAAACCCCTAAACAAACCTCTTGCTTCTGTAGTGATAGAAGTCATTGTCTGGATTGCCTGTAGGGACCCCAGTTCTGATCTCTCACATCACATCTAGTTCAGCATGTCTCCACTTCCCAGCTGTCACTGGTTAACCACATACTTTCACCATAAAAGGGTGAAAATACTAATGAGCTGTGATTTTCTGCACCTTCTGCAGCCATTTCTCTACAGGCAGAGCAATGGCTTGTCTGCTTCCCCTTCACAGCAGCTGCAGGCAGAGCCTTTCCCAGGCAGCAGAAGGGCTGCTCCTGCCTTTGGCTCCAGCTCTGCAGCTGCATGGAGAAGCTTTTCAATTTGGTGTATTCACACAGCTATGTGTGGAACAAAATAATTCTTCTGTGAACTCTTTTTTGATCAACTTTTACCTTTTGACTTTTCTTGTCATGCACAATTTGCAACACAGAACTTGCTGATGATGGGAATAACAAAAATATAAGCATCTGAAGCAGAACCCACTGGAATTTTAAAGGGCACTCTCATGAAACCTAAACAGATGAATCTGCTTTTTTTTTAGCTGTTTTCAGCTTCAGTAATTTCCTCTAAAGATCTACTGGACACTATGTGGAAGAACCTGATCAATGGTTCTATGATATGACCTCTACAATCACAGCATTCTGTCTGCTGGCACAGTGGGGAAATCAATTTTTTTACTTTTATACCCAAGTATTTGTTGGGTTTTCTCTGGATTTCCAGCAAGCAAAAAGATTTCTTGCTCTGCATGTTCAGCAGGGTAAATGAAACATACCTGACTGGATAATACAGGGGAGGTGCAGAAGGTGCTTTTCACCTCCCCTGAGCCAGATATTGCAAGGATATATATTTCACTTGAGAGAGAGGAACTATGTTTGGATCAAGTGAACTTTGTCAATTATTGATCTTTAACTAATTGGTGTACATTATACTCAAGAATATCAGTTTACAGTCAGGTCAAAGCTTTGTACTGTGAAGTGACTGGTAACAGTTTGTCAGATGCTGCACAGAATCTCATGTTTCTTGATAGAGATGTCTACTCTCATTAATCACACTCTCATTAAATAAGAGACTAAAAGTAGAAGCATTTTGCTTGTACATGTTCTATATTCCACTCACAGTAAAGTTCCCATTTGCTGCTGCACCTTATTGATCTTTTATTGCAATGAGGCATCTTGATAATCCAATGACACTCATTGTTAGATGCTTTGTATTTTCTCTGGAGATTCTGTTCAGAATTCCTATCAGCTTTAGCATCGCCTATAAGGAAGAGAACATGGCTGTTATTGCAGGGAGTCAGTTCAGAGTGGATATATTTTACCCACTCTAATTACAGATAAGCAAAAGACTGACCTTCTAAACATTTTTTTCATAGTTCCCTCTCCTTGTTCCCTGTTTGTTTTGCAGGGTAACATACATATAAAAGAGATGTGACCAAGAAATTCTCATAACAGTGCAAGTAGATTGTAAGCCCTCTCAAACAATACTTTTTTTTGATGGAAAGAACCAACACATTTGTAAGGACTGTGTAAACACATTAAATAAAGAATACATTAATATCAGCCACTAATTATGTGAGAGGACAACAGATATATTTTTATTACTGCCAAAATACAATTGCCAATTAAGAGGCAATAATATGTTAAAAGCTTCCAAGACAACACTGCTCAACAGCAGTTCCCTAGTGCACTTAAATCACTCAGTGATAGCTTGGAGTCAGGAAAATAGGTTCACTTCTATGCAGAATTCTTTTTATTTCATTTCAACAACGAATAAACCTTCACATATATCCCAGTACCCAAGAATCAACTGTGCTATGGAGGGCCAGCTTTATCCTGGTGGAAGTGCACAAACCTAGGAACAGTTTGAGAGGCACAGCTGCCCTGGACAGGAGCAGTGCTTCCCTCAGGGAGCTCTGCTTCCTTACTGCACATCTCACCTGCTCCTGGGGAGAGCAGAGATGAAATCCCATTTCCCTCCACTGAGTAGCTCACCTAGTCAGAAGTGTGCTTGGATTAGCAAGATGCTCTAATTCAAGTATAATGGCAATTTTAGAACAATCTGTTTAGGCAACTTTATGCTCAAAACAGCCTAAGGATTGCTGCTGAACTCTCCTCATTTTTAATGTGATAAAAAGCAAGGTCCCCTTTGTGTTTTATTACTCTGTTCAGGTACATCAGGGAAAATAAAACCAAGTTATGTTTTCATTATAGTTACACATAAACAACTGTGTGTGTACACAAAGAAAAGTAATGGGAATGCAGGAACAGTCCAATGTAGCTAAGACTTCACCTGACTTCCTATACTGCCACCATTTTTCTATCAAGTTCAGTGTTTCTAAAGTTTTCCTTTAAGGGTGAATTCTTCCTAATTACTCACAGTACTGGGATTCATTTTGACTCCCTCTAGTCTGTCTCACTTAAATGATATCTAACAAATACACTGAATTTCATTAAATAACCTGGGAAATTATATTATGTGCCATTAACTATGTGCTAGCCCCAAGAAGTAGTGAAGTCTTTCCAAGAAGATTGGACAGAAAGACAAATCTCATCTGAAAACCTGAGAAACTGGTACACAAAATTCAATCCTCATTTCAGGCAGTAAACACACAGGTAATTTAAATACATACAATTTAAAAACTATTAAGCATTCATGTTCCAATTATACAGCACTAAAAGAGAGGAAAGCAAGGGCTTCAATTTGTTGCTAGAATATCATGACAGATCCATATGAAAAACCTGCAAGAGGCTGTAAGAACAGACCTGCAGGTGATTTTCCATTAGTCAAAAGGATTCATTCTTAATTACACTATTTATGAGCAAAACATATGAAGGTTATATTTTCAAGGCTACCACACTGTCAGTATGAGACAACTTCCTTCAAAAGGAAACCAGCATATTCACAAAAGTTTTTGGGGAAAACAGCTTTGACTTCAATGCCTAACACTGAGACTTTAGTGAACTGAAGTATGAAATGCAGTTTATTTACACTAGATTCATAACATAAGCAACTTAGTAATGCTGCTTAAAAATGGAGAATTGCTTGCTGAAAAGCTCCTGGTTTTGATCATGGACTTGGTCTTATTTTGGCTGGATTACAGCCCACACATGTAATTTGAGCATTCAGTTTTCTTAATATGAAGATAAATTTGTCCAAGCATAAATGCAGATACAGGTGTAACATCACAGTTGTCTTTCTGGTTGTCAGAAAAACTCAGCCTCTCTGATATAATGGTTTCAACAGTAAAAAGCTCCTCAACAAACCCAGCACATTTTTATGTCAATAAACACATTAGTTTTATAACACCTTGAAGGCACAACTACAATCACCTCCCCCAAAGTAAGTGTTTCACAGATAAACATTTTCCACATTTTGTTTTCTTTAATCTGGTGCGAAAAGGAAATATCAGCTTTACAAGGTTAATTTGGGTCAATGAAATGACTGAATAAAAAATTTTAATTAGTTGACTTAGAGCTACAACAGTGATCCAAAATTCAAAGGAACTCTCTGCATAGTATCTGTAAACTAATATGAAATACCAGTCAACATTTCCCTTTTAGCACAGAATTAATGGGGAAGATTAGAGTCAAAAGCCTGCATAAAAACATAATGCTCAAAGGAGAGAACAAAACAGCCTTCATTGAGGAACTAAGAATTGACCTTCTGAACTACATTAAAACGGGAATAAACATTTTATTAAAAGCAAAAATCATTCCATGTTATCATAAAACATACTTACCATTTTTTTTATTAAGAGCATATGAAGCATACATCAAAATATACAGGATGCAACTAGACAAAGCAAGTTCAAAGCTGCAAAAATCAACACTAATGAAAACAAAAAAAGAACAATTAGGTATAAATTTGCCCTACACAAAAATTTCTAAGTGGTCTGTAACAAAATTCTGCTGTGACAGCCCATGGTCACAGTCTTTAGTGGAATATTTGTATAACCAACAACATAAAAAAATAACTGCTTTCTGCATGCCAGCATATAAATAACAATGCTTAATGCCTGCAGAAAAGCTTTAAGATCTTGTATTTAAGGTTTTGCAGAATACAAGCATTACTCAAGATTCTTTTCCCTGACCTTTAGTTTCTGATTCCTTCTAGAGGTAAAGCACCACGGAAATGAGATTTAACATATATTGCCAAGGGATCTTCTCTCTCTCCCCACCAGGAAAAGAAAAATAGACACAGTTTTGTTATAAAAACTTTCTTGTTTAAAATACATCACCCAATACTTAGAATTCAGTATGTGCTACAATTGGATTTTTTTTCTGTGTTTACTCAGCCATTCCATTTAGCAAAATGTGAACCACAGGTGAACCAAAGCTTCTCTCCCAAGCTGCACAAGGCAAACAGACACTGCTTGCACCTGAGGGAGACCCAAGTGCCCAAACATTCACAGATCATTGTGGTGACTGCTGCTTTCCAGTAAATGTCAATAACATAGACAGCACACACATGGCACATGACTTCCTTAAAAAAAAGCACTATATAAACAATCTGCAAAGATTATTCAAACAAACATGATAAAGCTCTTGAGATGAGGGGAAAGGGTGATTCTACTACAGACACCAAGAATTAAGTGACTGTTTTTTGGTAAAGCAATAAAAACTGCAGGTGAAACATCTTCCCCAGTACAGAAAGAGAGGTGACAAGAAGAGGTGTAAGAACTACTGATGGCTGGATGGAAAAAGAACTTTTAAATGACTCAGAAACACCAAACTGAATCATGTGCAGTTATGTTCAATTAACTAAAAATGCATTAACGAAACTTCATCCTCCAGAGCAGCTTCCACCAAAAGTATCAGTTTAACTCATCTCAGGGAAGCCTCCCAAATAACATGACAGAAACTAATCTTCACACTTGTGCAGTTTCCTACAATGTTTAGTGAGCAAATTAATTACTTCATCTAGGAAAAATAGTAATGAATTTTAGTATTCCTCCTTCACAAAAACACCATGCCAGTGTTTTCATTACATACCCTATCTGATGCTCTTGCTACAGCAATCGAGTTCTTTCACCTCTTCCTTCAGAAGGACCAGAAGATGTTTGAGTGGTTTATACCTAACATTGCCTTTTGCATAAACATTGTCAACATCACTTGGAACAAACACTGCTTTATATAATAAGCAACTGAGATGATATGGATATAATTCTGCCAAATATGCAGATTTTTAACTTTGAGTTCTATTTTCCACCTTTGCTCAACACCATGCAGCCAAATCCTTCCAAATTCTTATTAAAACAGTAAATGTTTTAAAAATTTAATTGCATAATAAAAGACAATTGTGAGGAAATTACAAGTATTGCAACTGGTTCCAGTTGAACTTAATCTTTTCTAACACCACATATCAGAGCATTATTCAAAATACATAGTTCTCATGGAAGATCACCAACCAGATTAGAAACACTCCAGATTTCCCTGGCTATCAACACAGATGCATTGAGGAACTCCCTTGGTAATACACACATCCCATTTTGTAGCTAAGTGCTTTAAACTGCATAAAATGAAGCATCACAATAAGTAATCTTCCATGTGTAAAAGCATGAAGACATCACACTGCTTAACCAAACCACTATTTAATGATTTCACTAAAATATTTAAAAAACAAAAGAATAACACAACTAATTCTTCTCAGCTTTTTCATGTGTTGTGGTATTTGAAGTTCTTCAAGTGGCAGATGTCAAAGAGCTGTGAGTACATAAACTGTTCCACTTTCTTTTTTAAAAGTCTTCTACACTTGCATGGATGAAAACGAAGATGCAGTCCAAAATTTAAATCATACATCTCTTTAGAGCTTGAAAGAACTCTTGAGGCTGTTGAGATCTGGTTTCTTTAGAGGCTCCAGTAGCAAGCTGGATGCTCTCTGGATTTTAATACTGTTAGACTCACTTAGCAGCTGAGTTCAGTGAACTTAAGAGGACAGAGGAAACTTCAGTTGGAGGGTGATGGGCCAGAAAAATATCTGTATAGTCTGGAAAGGTTAGCATATCATATCACAATACACAGGTACAAAAAATGTTTATGCATAGGCACTTGCTCATTTAATTCTAAAATAAAACAAACAAACAAAAAACTAACAAAAATCCCCAATGACACATACGTCTCAAATTCACAATATTGAAGTTACTTATTTTTTGGGAACTGCCACTAAAATTTTTTTTTTTTTAAATGGAGAAGGCTATGCCCAAAGTTTCAAGCTGAGCATAAAATTATACACAAAGACAATTTTTTGTTGCAAATATTTACTCAAAAAGTAATAATTTACAGCAGTATTTTAACAGCTGTTCAAAACATTTAACATTCATTAAAAACAAAACTGTAAGTCAAAAGCACATTCTGAATGTTTCAAATGGAGCAATGAAATCAAAAGAGCAAGCTACTTTAATTCATATGCATTCCTAAATCTAGCTAACTACAAAAAAAAAATAACCCCCAAAACAAAAAAAACCAAATCAAAAGATCAAAACCAGCAGCCATCCTTCTGTACAAAACTTAGACTGGGAAAAGTCCTGAAATTGAACTGTACAATTCTACTTTATATGCCCTTGTGTTCTATTTTGAAGTTAGCCAGTAGCAGCTGCAATATGGTAGAATTCATGTCAGATGGTGCTTCCAGTTTGGAGTTTTCCTTATTTTTGCTTAAAACCATTTTTACATTAAACCATACTTTGGTGTGACTTACAGACCATTCCTATGGGTCTACAGCTAAGAATAATTGAACCAATGGTAAAAGCCTAACAGCTACAGTACTCTCAGCATTATGTCCTACTTTGTACAGTTATGTTCAGTATTTCTGCACAGCCTGCACAGTGAAAACCCCACAAATATATATTTTTATTGTAATAATTTCACTTTCACTGAAAGTTTATTAAGGTANAAAAATCCCCAATGACACATACGTCTCAAATTCACAATATTGAAGTTACTTATTTTTTGGGAACTGCCACTAAAATTTTTTTTTTTTTAAATGGGAGAANTAACCCCCAAAACAAAAAAAACAAAATCAAAAGATAAAAACCAGCAGCCATCCTTCTGTACATAACTTAGACTAGGAAAAGTCCTGAAATTGAACTGTACAATTCTACTTTATATGCCCTTGTGTTCTATTTTGAAGTTAGCCAGTAGCAGCTGCAATATGGTAGAATTCATGTCAGATGGTGCTTCCAGTTTGGAGTTTTCCTTATTTTTGCTTAAAACCATTTTTACATTAAACCATACTTTGGTGTGACTTACAGACCATTCCTATGGGTCTACAGCTAAGAATAATTGAACCAATGGTAAAAGCCTAACAGCTACAGTACTCTCAGCATTATGTCCTACTTTGTACAGTTATGTTCAGTATTTCTGCACAGCCTGCACAGTGAAAACCCCACAAATATATATTTTTATTGTAATAATTTCACTTTCACTGAAAGTTTATTAAGGTAAGTTTACAGCCTGGCAGGATCACAGCTGTACAGAGGTGCATGAATGAACATACTTCTGTTTACGTGCTTTTACAGACAGGAATGTGACACCAAGTCCAAGGTTTATATTTACCTAAGCTATCAGCAGACCAATAACCTTCATTACAAGTGTGCTCCATATCAGCATCAGAAGTGAATTCCTACTCAATCCCCAGTTCAATGATATTCACACTGAAGAATTTAGAAAAATACTTTCTGGGCGAACAAATCACCTTATCCTGGGCTAGTTAACTATAAAAAAATTAGAATTTATACCTCTTTTCAAGTATCAATCTAATAATATATCACATCCAAGAGACAGGAAGATATATTTGAACGTGTTACCTTTTTGAAGCTTAATGAATTCAGTCATACATACACATACATGCTATCTCCATATGCAAACTTCCCTTTGGTGTCTCTTTCTCTTCTCCTCCCTTTTAAAATTTTTTATATTTAGCATCCATGAGCAAACTCATCAGGAATGGTCCATGGTGTTCTTACCATAGTTTAAAACAAACAATAAAATCAACACAATTTCAGCTTGCTTCATTTTCATCTGTCTTGTTTACAGTTGTTTCCATTCTGCTGGGATTGCTTTCTCTAGAAGTCTCATCTGTTTGATCACTGAGCTGTCCTGCTTTCTTCGATGAAGGTGCAACATTACCTTTTTGGAGAATTTCAGTAGCTTCATGCTCTAGTACTTCTGATGGAGTTAAAGGCTCCAAATGAATACTGCCTTGTTCACTTATGTCTGAACTAATGGATTCGAGTTCATCCCTCTTTCTCAGGAACTGCTCAAAGCTGACATCTTCACCCAGCGTCAGCTTCAGGTCCCTCACGTTCATTGCTGAAAGCGCAGTTCCATCCAAGGTACTCACTTTAGTCTGCTCACTCAGGACAACCTCATCTGACCTTTGGCACCTTTTCATCTCACTTTCATCACGAATACATTTTTGTTTCTCATCTGCTAACTGTTTGTTATTAGCTGAATCACAGTATGCTCTTTTCTCATGCAAAGAATTCTTGGAGCTGTTGCCAGGGAGTTCCAAACTAGGAACATTTTCTGTATTTGACAGTGATGAGTCTTCTTCACTCTTTTCAATGGATGTAACTTTTTTAGTTTGTTTTCTACTGCATTCTTTTGTTTCATCTGAAGAGTCATGCTCTTGTTTGCTGAAAAAAAACCCAAACAAGTTATTTTTAGATATGTTTTATATATTTTTTANTGCAATACCCATGAGAATAAAGCTAACAGCTGGAAATCTAAGTTAACAAATCTAAAATTTATCTAGAGCAATCACAATCTGGATTCACTGAAAAAGTGAATCTGTGAAGTAGCATTTTCAGTCACCTTTCAGAGTAAAACTGTGTGTTTATAAAGCGGAAATACAGAA
>VZTN01020670.1:0-11177 GCA_013400515.1 Erpornis zantholeuca
ATCAGGAATAGTATGGCCAGCAGTACTATGGAAGTCATTCTTCTGTACTCTGCACTGGTGAGGCCGCACCTTGAGTACTGTGTCCAGCTCTGGACCCCTCAATTCAGGGAGGATGTTGAGATGCTTGAATGCGAGCAGAGAAGGGCAACAAGGCTGGTGAAGGGTCTGGAACATAAGCCCTATGAAGAGCAGCTGAGGGAGCTGGGGTTGTTTAGCCTGGAGAAAAGGAGGCTCAAGGGAGACCTTAAAGCTCTCTACAACTTTCTGAAGGGAGATTGTAGCAAGACGGGGGTCATTCTCTTCTCCCAGGCAACCAGCAACAGGATGAGAGGACAGAGTCTTAAGCTGCACCAGGGGAAGTTTAGGCTAGACAGTAGAAAAAAATTCTTTACAGAAGGAGTGATTGGACATTGGAATGGGCTGCCTGGGGAGGTGGGGGTGTCAACATCCCTGGAGGTGTTTAAAAAAAGAGTGGACATGGCATTCAGTGCCATGGTTTAGTTGATAAGTTGGTGTTAGGTCATAGGTTGGACTTGATCTCAGAGGTCTTTTCCAACCTAGTTGATTCTGTGATTCTGTGATATAGTGGGATGGATTTCAGAATCTATCTTTACTCCTCAAATATGTACCTTTAGGAACAGACGAGCCATATGCAATTTGACTCTACAAATGGAAACTTTAGCAAATGCAACTCAGTTGGAGTTTACTGAAATAAATGGACGATTATAAGCCATAACTTAAATGATCTTACAAAACAGATTGGCTTTAGACCAATTGCTGTTACATGAACATGGAGTATGGGGTTATGTGAATTTAAACAGCAATATTTTTGTGTGCACATTCCAAATGTGACTGCTAAACTGGATGATCAGATAGAGAAGATAAAATCGGTTGCTGCATCTAGCAGAGAATTAAGGGCAAGATTAGAAAGTAACTGATAAAATATTTAAAGGATTTGGATTTTCTTTGACTGGTTGGTTGGTCTCACTTTTGCAAAGTACAATTGTGATCATAATAATAATTGTGATTATGATACTTGCTTTAAGCTGCATAAAAAACACGATCACTAACGCAACGTGAGGAACTTACGTGATGTTAGTAAAAAAGCAAAGTGAGACATGAAAGATTGAAGGGAAGAGAAGCTTCACAAGCCTCAAAGGGGGGGGGAAATGTTGCTAGATGAAAAATTGTTTGCACCTGGTGGGCTCGATACCTTAGGTTTTAACTTTTATATTTTTTCAAATCCTGTACTGCTAGTGTCATTCTGAACTTTCCTGTAGCATGTTAAGTACTGGTCTCTTATGCTGACAGACATAACAAAGCCTCTCTAGCTTGCTCTCCAAGGACACCCAGACTGTCCTAGGCCCAAAAAGTGTAAACCATCATCTTGGAGAGGGAAGGCAAGCTTGGGGAAATTACATCATTAGCTAAAGTTCTAACTGGTGACTTTATGCTGATATAAAAGTGTGAAGATCATGTGACCTGTTGTCCATCTTGGGATCCACTGAGGCAGGACCCTCTGGACCCCAGAGTGTACCTCTGAAGGCCTTTCAAATAAATACCTCCTTTATTCTCTTATTCCTGTCTAGTCTCTGTTTCCAGGTGGCCATTTAAGGCATCAGGCTGATAAAATGCTTATTCTTCAAAAAACACGGTGTCCCGGTTTGAGACAAAACCCAGGGGAGAAATATCCCCTGATAGAAAGCAGGATTTCAATCACCCCTCCCCCCACCAGGTTCGGGAAGAAGAAATATTTCCTCGGAGGAAAATGAAGAGGAAAAAAACTATTTATTTAACAAAACACACGGGGAAAGGAAAAAAACAAGAAAGGCTAATAATGCTAAACAATAAAATCTCTCGCTTGGGAGAGGGAAGAAAAAACCCGGAGAAGTCCTTCCAGCTTTGATCCCTCTCGCTGGGTCGATGTGGGAAATTCCCCCCGCAAACCTGTGGACAACCGATAGAGGGAAACCAAATCTCCCAGTGAGGTCTCCCGAGGTTCTGATGTTCCAAGTCCAGAAGAAAAAAAAGAAACCAAAGTCCCAAAAAGGAAGGAAAAAACTTCTCTCTCTTCCCCTTGAAGAAAAAGAAGCAGAGACAAAACCCTCGCTGGCAAGCTGCCAAAAGCCGGGAGAGGACTGCTGCCTCCCCCCTCTGTCTCCTTCAGCCGTGCTGCTGCCCCCGCATTTTGACCTTGCTGTGAACAAAAATTCCTCTGGGCTTTTTTTTTTCCTCCCCTCTCAGGCACAGAATGGCATAAAATTCATTTTCTGGGCATAAAGCAGACGATATAGGATATATCATACACCATAAAAATCACTCCAAGACACATGGGCCTATGGAACTGCACAATGCCCATTCTGTAAGGAGAACTGGAAAGCAACCAGCCCAGTTGTGCCAACTTTTACCAGTTCACCAGGTGGTCAGGTATGATTTTGGAGTCACCAACTGCCAGGGACCACCAAAGAGACCCCCAGTACAGAAGAACACATGCATAAAGGGGAGGGAAAATATGTTAAGGACTACAGGGAAATGATTATCATATGTATGTTTCTTCTGGGAAAATAAATGAATATGTATGTAAAATATAGTATATAAACAGGAACTTTACTGTACTCAGCATGCAAGATATTTTGGAGGAGTTATCCCCTCATGCATCTGTTAAAATATAGAATGCCTGCTTCTTAATGCTACATTTGTGTTAAGGAATTTTTATTTTTACCGGTTTTTGGTAACAGTACTTAGCCAGCTGGGCTTAAACTATGTCACTAGGTGATGTCTAAAAGATCCTTTGCAACACAAACCATTCTATAACTCTATGTGTTACTGCCTTCGATATAATCTCAATCTGTTATAAATGCTATTTTTAAGAACTCTAGCAAATATCTAGAGAAACAAAAGTTTAATGTTTCACAAGATACATTTCTTTATTATCATAATCACAGAACCATGATTTTGTACAGGAATGTGTAGGTGAACATTAATCATTGCAATTAATTTTGTTTCAAAGATCAGGTCAACATACTACAGAAGATTGTATTGTAAAGAATAAAAATATCTGATTTTGGTGCAAGTATTAAGATGCAATAGTGTTCAATTCAGCAATGTATTGCAGAACATCATGCCACACTCTACTTCAAAGAGGGTCACAACATGCAGTCTATTAAAATGCTGTGGTATATAAAACCACCATGTGTTAATTAATAAAATATATAGTGGTTTATTTGTGTTATTTTGAAGTGATTTCAGTGTGGAATTTAGTTTTTATCCAGGAGAAACATCCAGAGTCTCTTGCTATTTGGAATAGTCTTCTTTTAGGCGATGGCTTTAGCTTCAGGTAGGAATGCCTCCCAGTATTTTATTAGCTTGCAGAGAAGGAAAAAAGCTACCTTACTTTAAGTACTGAATGTTGGAAAAACCTACACATACTCCTCTTGTAATGACCTTGTCTTCACTGGACAAAGTAAGAACACAGATGCTTATCCATTGTCGATTCATTAATTATCCATTCCCATCGTTATAAGTATGCAAGAAAAACACAAGTAAACAGAGAAATCTGCTCATCTGCTCATGCAAACAGTTATTCTTACTTATTGAGTACAGAATATAGCTATACAGAATTCGTTTGCATAGAGAGTTTGCCATTCTTACCTCTAAAGGTGTTTGGGGTTTCTTTAATTGTTTTATTTTTATTAATCAAAGCTGGAGGGTTATATTCCCAGATTGAAAAAAAAAGGACAGTTTGGGAACCAGGCCTACTCGTGAGTCACCAAAGGCTGTTTTATTGCTGTACAGTATTCAGTACTTCTTTTTTGTTTTTTTAAAGCAGATAAAGATTTGAGTATTCAAGTCTCTTCAGTAAGTCTAAGCATGTATTTAATGCATTTTACTCCAATCGACAAGTAAAAGTATTACTTGAATAGACCCTCCACTCCCTTCCCATCTCCCTGAATTAGGGCTCTGCAAGTAAGAACAGTAATAGCTGGGAAATAGCAATCGCTATGTTCTTCTGCAATAGATTACAGACTAGAGTTAGTTCTCCATGTTTTAGAAAATGCTATACTTAAAGCCTGCCATTTTAAACTAACCTAATATAGAACATATTAACTTGTACAAAAATTTTAAAATTTCTTACCTGTTGTTGTGTTTGCACTAACGATTCTAGGTACTTAATAATAACAGTTTTAAAGTCTTTCAATCGTTCCCTCTGTTAATAAAGTAAATAATTATGGCAGATTAACCTCTTAACCAAGTTTTCTTGGAACATCAATATTATCTAAAGCAAAACTATAATTTATTTGGACAAAATTATACGTGCCTCAAATCTTTTCACTTCCTCACGAATGGTTTTGGAGATCTGTTCAAAATCTTTTTCCCCTTGCTGAACTTTTGTCTCCCACTGGCAAAGGAAAAACATGCAGAAATAAGATGGCATTCAGTGTTTGGTCTATCGGTAGATGAACCTTTTTTTTAATATATTAGGGATAGTCATTCAAGAATTTAAAAGCACCTATGTTTTTTAACATACTTAAGGCAAAGTCTCAGTACAATAATTTCAAAACAATTTATAGAGAAGAATGCCATCAGATCAGTTAAAACAATTATATCTCAGGTAATATTATCTGCATACCAAATATAAAAATATCTTAGTATTGTTAATAGCAATATTAAGAAACAAGAAATTTAAAGACTTTAGTGAAAAGAAAGTATCTCTAAATCTTTACCAGCTATTTCCTTTACAAGCACTGCTATGAAAGGAACCTAAACCTTTAAGCTTTCTTACCTGTTCAAATGTGAAAAAGTCTCAAAAATAGTTGTCTGTACTTTCCTATTTACATAAGAGATTATTAAATCTTCATCCCTGTCTATGGTCAAGTAAATGGTTATTTTTGCCATATTTCTCCTGCAGATTACAATCTAACAGGGATGTGTTTATTGGTCAGAATGTATGTCGTTTAGGCAAGCCAAAAGACAAGCTATCTTGCTCAGTGGGGATTGTTTAAGAGACAGGAAGAATTAAAAAAAAAGAAAAGAAAGAAATGCAGGTAAGAGCACAGAAGGAAAATTCAGAAGAAGTGAAGTTGCTTGTAGGGTTTTGCCATTCTGGGAACAAGGCATTAATATCAATACTACAAAACACTTGGTCATGTTTATCCTTATTTTATGTCAAGACATCCAGCTACACAAGAAAGCATCACCAGCTGTATTATCTTATTATTACTAGACCTTCCTTTGCTCCTGCTTCTATGTAACTATTATATTGCTAAATTTAAACCATCTGTGTAAGTATATTCTGAAAAAAGCTATCATCCTGACACTTCAAACATATGCATGCTAACAGAAATTATAAAAATACAACTGTATCTGTTAATATACTAATGGAATTATGGGAGCTAATAGATCTGGTAACAGCTATCTTCCTCAGAAAAAATGCAGGCAGGAAGCAACATGCACCAATATAATATATTCCTGCTAGCAATCTAGTGGTGCTATTTAATCACAAGAGCATTTTGTGGTGCAGTGTTATCTTACTGTTGTGATATGCAATGGACATCTATTCAAATAAATATATTGAGATATTTATGTATTTAGTCTGTATTTATTCAAATTTTTCTTAATGTCTTTTCAGATGTACATTTATGGAGCTATCCAATAAGTCATAACAGGATGTGCTTTGGGGAAACGTTATTATGTGCACAGCCTAGAGAGTTAGCTAATAACTAAAACTATGTAAAATTCAGTCTAGGAAAGAGACATTAAGACTGATTTAAAATAACTTGTGCCTTCGTATTACAGCATCTTAGAGGTGACCAAGACTTCAGAGATTTTGCTATCTTACAGTTTCTGACAAGGAAAAATCACCCCCTTGTTTTATATGCTGTTTTGAGGACTACACTTTTACCTTTTATCTGCACAAAGAAACTGTCACAGATGAAGTTCAAGCTGGATAGGCTTCCACTTTTCAATATCTCTGTCAAAATGACTACTAATAAAGAATTCAGCAACTCTGAATATATTTCAGTGGAAGCAATAATTTTCTGCCAGCATATTCAAATTCTGGGTTTACTTAACAAGCTTCTCTAAACACACAATAAAGTAGGGAAAAAAATCCTTCAAGAACAAAATCATTAATTCTTTTTATATTAAGGATGAGAAAGGGTCATTTAGTATTCCCTACTGCTCCAAACAGTCAGGAATTGGTTTTGCCAATGAATTCCAGCTCACTTCTGCATGGTGGATGGATGATGTCAAGAGAGTAAACCAACAAGAATGTGGTCACAAAAGAGACTTTTTTTCCTAGTCAACAAGGGCCTTTTTAAAGAAAATAAGAAAGCCATGTTAATGAGCAACTGCAACACTGTATGTAAAATATATTGAAGTGCAGAAAGAACAAAGCAACTTGAGTTAGTGACGAATGAGGCAACCAAACAAAATAAAGTGCATAAGAGATTGAAATCTGCAATGATGTTCTCCATTATTTGATGAGAAAATAGTGGTTCATAACTAGAATACAATAATGTTAAATAATTAAGCTGTCCTACCTCCTCAATCTCCTTAGTGAAGCATGTTAAAAAAAATGTATAATCTATGAAACTTCAACATTTTGGATTTTTACTGAAATTATATGTATATTTTTAAAAATTTAAATATATACGTAAGCAAAACATGAGAACAGTCCTCTGTTAAACCTTTTAGTAGATTTTAGCTCTAGAAACCGAGATGTTCTTCTGACTATCCAAGTCATCTGCAAAAGTTAAAAGCATTTTTAAACTTGTTCATGTTCCCTTCTTTGCATCTCCCAGACTCTTTAGAGACAGTATTTGACCGCCTTACATATCTCAGAATAGGTAACAACTATACCCATCTCATAATTTAAAGAAATTCCATTTAACAATGTCAGTAAATATAGAAAATAGTTAATATATTATTTGTAAAAAAAGAAAAAAAAAGTATAAAATAGTACAGCAATGGGGAAAGAATCAATTAAAAAAGTTTGGCTGACAGAATAATATTAGTACTTAACAACATTACCTCTTTTATATCATCTTTTGCTTGCTGCAGTTTATCAGGTCTGTTGGGAAGCTGGAGCTTTGCTTCAGCTTCACGTTTTTTTTGTAAAGTGACCCGAGCATCTTGCCATTTCTGCCAGGATTTCATTCGATGATCAAACACTCCCTGTAAGTATGGGCATTTATTAAGCAATTGCAGTTGTTAAAGCTGTCTAAATTCCTAGTAGAAAAAGTTATTCCTGGATAAAACTGGAACAAGTATACTCAAAAGAAACTTCACTGTGTCTAAGATTTAATTTGACATCATCCTTGCACAGCTAGATGCCATCTAAAAATAACAAAGGGCATTCAAGAAGCCTCTTTAGAGCAGACACTTTGATGATCCAAACCATTTTTTTCCTTGTCCCATCACAATACTACCAAAGTAACCACTGTAAAATGCTATAATACCCAAATGCTTCTCTAAATACAGATTCTAGCAAATCTTTTAATTGACTATATGTATAAGTGGCAGTACATTTTTGTTAACAATGGATGGAGGTAGTAGAATCAAAGTATACATTTTTTATATATTATGTATTTGATAGACTATAACTATATGCATTATGCATATAATGTGAATATATATAAAATATTTTCCCAACATTTTGACAAGTTCAAAGATATTTCTGAATAAAATTCTAAGACATCCCTGGTTTGACACTCGGCTGGCTGCCAGACTCTCACCCACAGCTACTCTCTCATTCTCTCTCCTCAACAGGACAGGGGGAGAAAAGAAGATGAAAAGAAGCTCATGAATCAGTATAAAGACAGGGACATCACTTACCAATTACTGTCATGGACAAAACTTACTCAACCTGGGGAAGATTATTTTACTGGCAATTAAAACCAGAATAGAATGATGAGAAACAAAGGCAAAAACTAAAACTCCCTCCTTCCCAGGCTCAGCTTCACTCCTTCATTCCCAACTCCTCTACCTCCCCGTGCCTGAGCAGCACAGGAAAGATGAAGATGTGCAGTCAATTCACAATAGCTCCTCTCTGACACTCCTTCCTCCTCACATTTTTTCCCTGTTCCAGCATGAGTCCTTCCCCCAGGCTCCAGTCCTTCAAGGACTGTTCCTGCATGGGCTCCTCTCCACAGGTCACAGTTCCTGTCAGGAGCCTACTCCCATGTGGGTTCTCCAGGACTGAAGTTTTTTTCAGGGCATATCCACTTGCTCAGGAGTGGTCCTTTCCATAGGCTGCAGGGAAATACCTGCAAGCACCTGGAGCACCTCCTCCCTCTCCTTCTTCTCTGACCTTGGTGTCTGCAGGATTGTGGGGTCCGCCCAGGTGCTGCCCTGGAGGGAAGCCTGCTGAGATGAGGAGATTGCACAACTCCCTTACAAGACCCCTTTGGAGATAGCAGACTTTTAGGTGATGGTGAGAGAAACTAGGCCCACAATCCTCTGGGAGATTTTATGTAGATCCTTTGTAACCCATTGGCTTGTATCCCCTCACACCCACCCCTGATGCCCCTATAAAAACCCCTGTATCTGCCCCTAGAACCCTAGGGGAGTTCTGTCCCTGGTTCCCTTCGCTGGGTACTCGATAATAAAGCTACCTCCTGTGGAACTGCCAAAAGAGACCCCTCGTATCTCTCTCCCCGGCCCAGCCTGGGGTGTCCTCACAGGGCAAGAGCTGAAATCACTGCTACGCTGAATCGCTGAAGCCTGCTGAGGCAGGCTCCCCTGCAGAGAGGCACCCCGCCTGCTGAAGGGACGTCGTAGACCTCCTGGGAGTTTGTCTCTTGTGAGGCACGCTCTCTGGATTGGTCTTGGCTTCCTTGGTCTGAGCCACGGACTCCCAACCAGTGGCAAGACAGGATTGTTTCTTACACTTCCTCCTCACACACACACACACTGCTGAACAGCAATTTGTCCTTTCTTAAATATGTTTTCACAAAGGTACCACCAGCTTCTCTGGTTGGCTTTATTTTGACCAACGGTGGGTCCATTGGGGAGCTGTCTGGAACCAGCTTTGCCTGGTCTCTTCTGACAGAGATCACCCCTGCAGTCCCCTGCTACCAAAACCTTGCCACATAAACCCAATGCAACCCATCCCCATGTCAAAATCTAATTATACTGTTCACCAAAATTGAATACTTTCTTTAATGAGATGTAAATCTTCAAGCAATATTTGTTGCTTATTTAGAGAAATTATTGGTCATTTAATATAGCCAAATTATGTTCTTGAAAATATTTTATGAGCACAGTGTAAAAATCAGTAACTTGAAAGAAGCGTGTACAGCATGCTAACTAGTATGGTATTAACATTAATCTAATTAGAAGATATTCACCATTTAAATTTTGTCTGGATCCTATTAATCCATGCCCATTTTTTGTCACAACAATTTTTAACATGGGAATAACTGATCATGGATTTATTCATTTTACTCGATTGGAATTTCAAGCAAAAACTCAGGAAGTCTTAACTGCATAATGAAGTGTGCAAATGCATACAAACATTCATAGACTCATAGAATGGTTTGAGTTGGAAGGCATCTTAAAGATCATCTAGTTCCAACCCCCCTGCCATGGTCAGGGACACCTTCCACTAGATCATGCTCAAAGCCCCATCCAACTTGGTCATTTACCTTAAATATACGATCTGCAAAGTGTGACACTAAACACAAAAATTAGACATTTTTCCTAGCAGCACTTACTTTTACTGCAGCAATAAGACGAATGTAGTCACTGAGTAGTTCTGAGAAGACATAAAAATCAGCAAAAACTTGTTCTTGATGCAACTGATCTATCTTCTCCTCAACCTCTGCAAGTTGAGACAAAGCTCTAGATAGAGCAGTGTGGTCCTCAGAATTACCTAACATGGCAGCGCTTTTAGCAAAGGCAGCTGTGTTGGCTGAAAGCTCTGAAATACAGGAGTGAGATCCAATAAAATGAAGTTAATTTATTATGTTACTCTTTGAGATAGATCAATCAACCAAGCAGACCTCTGTCCTACAGCAACTGTAAGTTTATCAACTGAAAAATATATTTCCCAAAGCTCATGATAAAATACACAAGGACATGACAATGAAAAACCACTTAGGAGAATATCGTGAACCCAAAATTCTCCAAAATCAGTAAATTATTTGCTGAGCCTGTTATGTGGTGCCTATTGTGTCTTGCAAAACACGTGGAAGAAACTGTCACTTCAGTATTATACAACTGCTTAGTTCAGAAAAAATCCAAACCCACAAACCAGAAGTCAAGTCTCCTATACAGAAAATTCAAGACAATCTTAACTGGTCTGTAGTGAAGTTGTTCCATGCAGCTGGGGGGAAGAAGAGGAAGAAAATGATTCAATGAGAACATCAACACCAGAGTAGAATTTGGTTCCATTATACTGTTCCATTGACTGAAGTATACTTAACAAGACTGTTTATACTGTAATATATGGTCATGTTTTGATATGCCTTAAAAAAAAAGGCATGTGACTTTGTCCCTGGCATCCATGAAGCTGAAATTTTGAGCTTATTAATTAACAAACACTTAGGCAACTGTGTTATCAAACCTTAAGTTGTGTACAATGTCAATTCCTCTGAAGAACCTTTGAACAAAATCTCATTGTAATCCAATTTAGTTAAGGATTAAAAGCATAGGTTTGTTTATAACTGTGCTGCTTTTACTGAATCATCAGAACACCATAAATATTTGCAGAAGTGTGTTCAGATATTTAAAACTATCACAATTTCAATACCACTCAAAAAAAAAAGTATTACTTGAAATCTAAGATAAGGTGTAAAATCAGCAGTAATCAGATACATTCACATTTTTATTACTTCTTAAAATATTTTTTTAACCTTGAGGACATCTGATATCAGAGACATCTGCCTCTACAGAGAATAATTCCTGGCAGAGGTATGAGAAAGCAATTTAAGACAGAATCACAGAATGTGTCAGGTTGGAAGGGACCACATTGGGTCATCTGGTCCAACCTCCCTGCTCAAGCAGGATCATCCTAGAGCACGTTGCACAGAATTACATCCAGACGGTTCTTGAATATCTCCAGTGAGGGAGACTCCACAACCTCTCTGGACAATCTGTTCCATTGCCCCATCACCTGCACAGTAAAGAAACTGTGCATCAGTTTCTGCTCTCTGACTCTTGTCCTATTGCTTGGC